>PVKU01007885.1:0-80916 GCA_004027475.1 Anoura caudifer
CCTGGTCTCCGCACCGCCGGAGTACTCTCCTTACCGTCCGGTTTTTCAACGTCCACTGCAATTTTCGATAATCTGTTTTCAAATATGCTGTGTTTCTGGTGTCTGTTTGCTGTGCTGCTTTGAAAAATGTCCCGGTTTAAGACCTATGTGTGGGAGGCAAAGAGATGTACGTCCTCTTACCATGCCGCCATCTTCTCTCGAGACATACTCATTCTTTAGTCTCTTCTAATGTCCTTCTGTGGTATCCTTGCCCAGGTCTTTTGGAGCAGCCTGGCTGGATACATCATTCAGCAAAGCCAGCAAAGTGTAGCAATGCTGTAAGAACCAACTGGATGCCTAGAAATCAATCAGTCTTTGTGTGTGAGGTGCCCAAATTGACAAAGTTCTGTGACTTGCTTTAGGAAGCAAAGACAAGGATAATATGGATTTCTTGCTTCTGGAATGCCTTTTCTCTTGTTTCATTGTAACTTGTAACCCAGTTAGATTGTCCTCTGGGAAAGGAATCAGGGTTGTTTAGAAAAATCAGTTATGCTACCAGTGACCACACCTCCACATGGTTTGGCCAACTGTGAAGATGGGGGTGTTAGATTTGGGAGGAGACCATTTGTTCTTTCAGCTATCTGGTAAATCATTTAGGGAACTGCTATAGGATCAGAATTCTAGCCAAACCTTGATCAACTGGAGCATGAGAGAGTGGAGCTTCTGTTCCTAGGCAAATCAATTTCATAATTAGTTCTACATCAGGGTACCTAGAATGCAGAGGCCAAAAAGGAAATGAAAAAATGAAATTTGAAGGTTGAAATGCAAGATGATCACAGAGAGAAGAAGAAAGCACTGAGAAAGATCCAGGACCTGAAAATGCCAATATGGTGAATTTATTTATTTTACAAGAAGATAGCTTTCAAATGTGAATCAGACAATGCTTTAAACCAAGTAATGGCTTCTCATTGGTCTCTGCTAGGCCAGACCAGAAAGCACGGTCAAGGGTCAAAGACTGGTGAGGATAATAACTCATACTTGGTCAAGGTAGCCTAAGTATAATAATAAAGTAATAAACCTTAGGCCTAAGTAGTAAACCTCAGTTTATTACTAACAAATATGTGAATAATAGTACTTTGGAAACCCTGTGATAAAAGTAAGAGTCGATGGCTATTGTTTTCTGTACCTGTTCCTGTTTTCATAGAAGTATGTTAAAAATGGTTTGGTCTTAAAAGCCAAGACACTGGAGACCAGCCACATCAGCAACCTAGGACTTACCTGATTTTACCACAGTTACCTATGATTTACAGTCTATTTATTTTGAGTATGTGCTACAGTAACATCATGGGAGGCCTGCCCATAACTTGCCACTGTAATTAAAGGAAATTCTATAAAACCCTGCATAATCGGCCCTCTGCTTACTTCTCCAGCCTTATCTGGTAGCATCCTCTTATTGGTGCACCCACTGACTTTTCAGTTCCTTAACATGATTGGATCTTCTCCTCCTCAGAGCCTTTGAATTTACAATCTTCTTCCAGTTTATTCCAGGTCTTGTTTTACTTCTCATCCTTCAGGTTTTCAGCTCCATGCCATATCAGAGAAGCCTTCCCTGATTCCTCTACTTAAAGTAGGCATTCCTCTCCCTGATTACTCTATCAATATTATTATTTTAAAAATCACTTCATAGTCATCACTATGCCTTATTATCATTGTTTGCTTGTTTAACCTGTTCCATCTCCTTGAGTAGAATATAAACTTCAAAATGGCAGGGACCTTGTGTATCTTTTTAAACCTTAATTTTCCAGTATCAAACACAGTGTCTAGTGATTGCTTGTGATTAGTAAGTGATTTTGGGGGGTTGCCTTCTCCAAGAGGGCAACAAACATCATGAGTTATGAATCTTCCCAGCCAAATATATATGAAATTTAAAGAGTTTTACTTATTATTAGATGGAAAATTCTTCCACATACTTGAAAGTTTATTTCAATATAAATATGCTTACAGAAAGATATACTTACAGCAAATGCCACAATCAGAGTTCTCTTGCTCCTCCTGACACCCAAAACCAGTTATTAATATTGACCAACATACCATATTGCTAGCTAACACTATCAGTTCACCCTCTGAGGTCAATAAGGAAACTCAACAAAAGAGTTGTCAGTTCTGATTTTTACATAAAAAAGAAACATCATCCCTGGCTGGTGTGGCTCCGTGCATTGAGCACTGGCCTGGGAACTGAAAGGTCACTGATTCAATTCCCATTCAGGACACATGCCTGGGTTGTAGGACAGATTCCCGGTTGGGGGAATATGAGAGGTATCTGATTAATGTTTCTCTCCATTTCTTTCTCCCTCCCTTCCCTGCTCTCTAAAGTTAAATAAATGAAATCTTTAAAAAATATTAATATGTTTCATTTCTAAGTTTTCAATCTCTAACTGAAACTATAGTATAGGCAAGGTGTACCTTCCTTATGCAACCCGCATGGGTGATAGGTCATGGAATCTATGTGGTTTTAAATTTATAAGCACTTATATGCAAACTGTCCAAACTTTGTGGGCAATACAACTCTAGAAATTATTCAGAAACAAATGGCACCTTCTTGTAAGACTAGAGTAGAATGTACATTCACAGTAATAAGAAATTTTATTTAAAAATAAAACAGCAACAACAAAAACAAAAGACCCAAGTAGCCCCCAAAGAAGAAGCAGCTTTGAAAAAAGGAGAAAATTTTATATGCTAAAAAGCAAAGAGTTTTTTTTTTTTTTTTTTTTTTTGAGGTGATGAAAATGTTCTTGAATTGGATAGTGGTAATGTGTTAAATCGGTGAATATACTAAAAATGCAAAATTCTATATTTTGAAAGGCTGAATCACATGATATTTGACTTTTATCTCAATAGCATTTTCAGTAAAAACAAAAAATTAGGGTATATAAGAGAACAACATAAACACTGGTTTGTAGGAGAGTTAACAGAGAAATATATTTTCACAAGCTTACCAAACATTTGGCTTATACTGATTTATAGTGTGTTGTTACCTCCACTTCTAAAGAATAGTGAGGATTGGCTAGCACATTAACAAAGCTGAAAGCAAGCATTATTTCTCCTTATGTCACTCCCCCCTCATTTTAACCCCTTAATCCTAACAATTAACACAATATATTTATTATAACTCTATTGGTGTGGGTCTAAAGGGGTCCACTTTATTTTTCTGTAAGCAGACAGATAGTAAATATTTTAGTCTTTATGGACCATTAGATCTTTGCTGTTCTAATATGAAAACAGCCATAGATAATACACAAATGAATAAATTCTACCTATGTGCCACTAAAACGACAAAAACAGGCAACCTATTGGTATTGGTGCATAGCACAGGCTCTGGTTTGTTGATCTGTTGTCTAGACTGTGAAATGTTGTGGGGGTGTTGATTTTACTTGGAAAATTCTATTGTGTAGAGCGGTGTTTTGCAAACTACAGATGGGAGTGTGGGTATGTATCAGAGTCACCTGTCACTATATCTTGTCTTTGCAGGATCTCTTATTCAAGCCTGATCAAAGGCAGAAAATGTAGGTATTCTCAGGGTCCCTGACCAATACCCATTTAAACATTATTGTAAATATTATATACTATCCTATCCCCTCCATGAATTGAAAGAACTTTTCCCTTCTCAATCTTTTCCACATGATCTTATAGAAGCAGAACAGAAAAGTATTTTTAAGTGAGAGAATACCAAGAGCCACAAGATGCAAGCATTTTTTCTGACAATCATCAGCCCTTAAATTAAGAACACAAAATGAAACTGTACCCAATAAATTTGATCATTATTTAGTAAACATTAAAATGTCCATATTATCCAACTTAAAATAACTGGAAGCATAAGGAATAGAGGACAAAAAGTGGTAGGTAAAAAAGAACTTTTTGCCTTGACTGGTATTGTTCAGTTGGTTGGGCATCATCCTGAAAAGCCAAAGGTCACAGGTTTGATTCCCAGTGAGGGCACATGCTTGGGTTGTGGGCCATTCCCTGGTTAGGGTGCATGCAACAGGCAACTGATCAATGTTTCTCTCACACATCAATGTTTCTCTCCTTTTCTTTCCCCTTCCCTTCCCTTCTCTCTAAAAATAAATAAATAAAATATTAAAAAAAACAAGTTTATCATAGATCTCCAAATAGTTATCAGTTCCCTGAAATGACAAGAGCAGCCACTGTCATTTTGCAAAGGACAATATTTACTGTTGTGTAGAGTGGAATCGACTACTTTTCTTATGTCAAAAAATTTAGTCATATTTCACACACAGTTATCTGTCTGTTCATACTGACTTATTTTTAATGAGAGAGTGTTTAACATTTTTATTTATATGGGCTTATACCTAAATCAGTGGGTCTTAAGGGTACACCAAGTAGGAGATTATAAATCTTATCTCAGAAGTTTACACTTTCAAAAACCTGACATTCCATCTAAGGAGTCATCTCTCCCTCCCCCCAGAAACTGCCTTAGTAAGCCATTATTACAGATGGGAATGTTGTTTATCATCATGTAGAAGTAGAAAAAATGGTTAAAATTATTTATGGAAAATAGCAAGACAAATGTATGCACATATGAATATAAGGCTATATATATATCATGGAAAAAAGACAGGATGCATGCTTGCATCCACAGTGGGCAGTAAAGAATTTCTTAACTTCATTAAAAAAAATCAGAGTACAGCCCTGGCTGGTGTGGCTCAGTGGATTGGGTGCCAGCCTGCAAATCAAAGGGTTGCTGGTTTGATACCCAGTCAGGGTGCATGCCTGTGTTGCAGACCAGGTCCCGAGTTGGGGGTGTGCAAGAGGCAACCACACATTGATATTTCTCTCCCTCTCCTTCTCCCTCCCTTTCCATCTAAAAATAAATAAATACAATCTTTTTCAAAAATCACAGTAGAATGCACGTGTTAAACTGCTAGTTCATATATTCTCATATTTTAAATTATTGCCACAAAATGCTGGAAAACAGGTCTGATAACCTTTGCAGCATTCTGAGAAGGGAGGTGGGCCATTATAGAAGCAAAGTTACTTTGGATCAATCTAGTATGTTGTATTAAGTTAAGCTAGTTGTCATTCCTCCCTCCTGCTCATTTTGTTCAGCAAAGTTCCCTGTTCACAAAGTATCCAGGAAATGAGACATATATGCCCCCAAAACAATACAGGGTAGAAAGTGATAAGGTTCCCAAAATAAGTATGGAATGCCAGAGACATTCATAGGTGGGAGAGATGACGTCAGTTTGGATCACAGTGTCAGGCAAAGCTCCATTAATCTTTAGACCTCTCAGCTCTTTTCAGGAGTACAAAGTAGTTACTGATGTTTTGGAATAAGTTAGACATTGCCTTTTGGCAGTACTGTTATTTTTTAAAAAATGTGTTGTTAAGCCTTCTCAATATGTGATTTTTAAGTTCCTTAAATGTAAACTTCTTACATTTTGGAGCCATAAATTGCTCTTTAGGAGCACCTTACCCATCAGATGGTGGAAATTAGTTTTGGAAAAAGAGGTTATTCTGTCTTGGTGCAGGCATGTGTTTTCTGAGTTGTTTCCAGGCACACATGTCTGCCACCTAATATATATGATGGAAGTGGTTTAGGGCTTTGGAGGAAAGTTAGTGAGAACTTCTTTCTCAGGAGGCATTTGGACAGCAGATAAAGAAGTGAGACAGATATGCAGTTCAAATGTGAGTTGTGTGTGCATACACACACACTAACGGACAAGCTGACTTGGCAGCTGTGAGAATGGAGGTGGGGAACTCAGTGCCTGCTAAGCTATTTCAAGTGCCTGCATGTCTGAAGCTGGATTTTTAGTCTCCAGCATGTTTGGAATTAATTCCCACTAGGTTGGACTCCGCCCCTCTCTCCCAAAGGTAAAGCAATATTTTCAGGCATCACTGCAAACAGCAGCTGGGATTCCCATCCTCTTCCAACCAGCTGTAAGAAGTTGTTTCTCAGACCTGAGTTTGAAGAGAGGGAACAAGTCAATCAGCCTTCATGGTCAGAAGGTAAATTTGCAATGTGGGCCAAATACAATTGAACAGCTGGATAACAAACTGCTTTGCTCTCCCTTTGCTTAGCCCCCCTTTTCCTCTTTCTTTCCCAGGCTTCCTGTTCTTTCACTCACAGCTCAGAGAAGCTGTTTCTTCTCAAAGACAGCCAGGTCTATTTTTTTCTTCCTTGTAGTTTGTTGCTTGCAGAGAGGCTGCCCAAAATCGGGGCTGGATTCCTATTTCATATTGACATGGTTTGAGGATATAAGGGTTAAGTGCTATTTGGTTTCCCTCAAAGAACTGGTAACTTCAGGAGAGCAAGTGCACGTCTCTGAGAATGGACAGAGGGATTTTGTTCTGACCTGTCTGTAGAAGTAAAAGCAGATCTGGTTTGCTAATGTGCTGGGTTGATTTCTTAGACTTGCCTAGACTGAGGTTATGAGAATGAAATGGGGTGATGGAATTAAACTGAAATGCAAATTTTTTTATTTACTGTTGTTCAGTTGCAGTTGTCCCTCCTTTCCCCCCATTACTCACCCCTACACTGTCCTTCCCACTCCCACAGTCAATCACCTCATTGTCTGTGCCCATGAGTCCTCTATTCATGTTCCTTGACTCACCTCTTCATCTTCTTTCCCTGTTGTTTCCCTTTTCCCTCCCTCCTCCCCTCTGGTCATTGTCAGTTTGTTCTTTATTTCCATGTCTCTGGTTCTGTTTTCCTCACTTGTTTGTTAGATTGATTAGATTCTCCTTATAAGTGAGATCACATGGTGTTTGTCTTTCATTGCCTGGCTTATTTCACTTAGAATAATAGTATCCAGTCCCATCCATGCTGTCACAAAGGGTAGGAGTTCTTTCTTTCTGCTGCATAGTATTCCATTGTGTAAATGTACTACAGTTTTTTGATTCACTCATTACTGATGGGCATTTAGGCTGCTTCCAACACTTAGCTATTGTAAATAATGCTGCTATGAACATTAAGGTGCATAAATTCTTTTGAATTGTTGTTTCAGGCTTCTTAGCGTATAGTTCCAGCAATGGGATCAGTGAATCAAAGGCTGTACTCTCTTGTTTTTTGTGAGGAAATTCCATACCATTCCACACCAGGAAGACAAACAATTCAGTTAAAAAATAGGCAAAGGACCTGAACAGACCCTTCTCCAAGGAGGACATACAGAAGGCTCAGAGGCATACAATAGGATGCTCAGCATCACTAGCCATTAGAGAGATGCAAATTAACACCACAATGAGATACCACTTCACACCGGTCAGAATGGCCATCATTAATAAATCAATAAAAAAGAAGTGCTGATGAGGATGTGGAGAAAAGAGAATCCTAGGGCACAGTTTGTGGGAATGCAGACTGGTGCAGCCATGGTGGAAAACACCATGAAATGTTCTGAAATGCAGATTTTTAAATCAGTAGAGCTGGCAATAAAAGAGTGCATTCACTAAGTAAATATTGTGAATTCCTTCTATGTGCCAAGAATGATTACTTCCAGAAAACCTGAGATAGTTTAACTATAAATCCATTCTTGGCCCTGACTGGTATAGCTCTCTGTTACTTATGGGAAAATGGAGTCTTCTCTGGTAGATAGAATTGACAACTATCCTAATGTTAGCTAGACCACAGATGTTATTTCACTTGAGTTTTACATTCCATCATCTCCATTTTATAGAAGAAACTGAACCTCAGAAGTTTTAAGTGATTCTCGCAAGTTCATAGAACCTATTATGGACAGACCTAAGGATCCTCTCCCAGATCTGATTCCAAAATCTGGGCTTTTTTCCCCACTAAAACAGGATTTTTCAAACATTACTTCCCATCATTTGAAGAATTTTATAAAATTCAAATTCCATAAATTCTAACTCAGTGAATCTGAGGAGTGTAATATCCTGCATTTTGAACAAACTTTGAAGGTGACTCTGGTGCAGAGGGCTTAGAGCCCCATTTTGAGAAACACTCAATATGCCATGCTTCCTGTGATTTTTTCTGAATCGGTTGGAGAAGCATTCAGCCCACCTTCTTCCTATACTGGAAAGATTCACTGAATGGAGGTGGTTGGCTGTGATGATGTTTTATTCCCTTTTAAGGCTATGGTTAGAGGGACTACTGCTGCAGTAATAGCAGTGCCCCTGGGCCTAAAGCCTAAGGGTGTGAGTATATGGTTTACAAGTTAGCCCATTGTTGATAGCACTTAACAATGTCTTGCCAGAGCAGGCCTGTAAGAGTAGTTTCTTACTGGTATAGGGTATGAAATAGGACTCTTAGCCAATCCATTGAGAACTGAAGGTGGTGGTATCTGTCAGTCCAGAATAAGAACTGAGATGAACATCTCTAATTGACACCCTACTTTCAAAAGCAGAAGACAGGTGAGGAGCTCGATGAACAGCATTTTTTTTTTTTAGAGACGAGAGAAGCTCATATGAAATTTAGATAAATCATTCTAATCCTTACTTTTCTAACTTCAGACTGTGCAGAAAGGGGATAGCTCAGGACCTGACATGGAGGTTCTTTTTATGGGCTCTCATTGTCTCTGCATAGCCAACTTGATTATTTAGAACTGACCTTCTAGTTTGTTAATGACTTGGTTGTTTTCTCTCTTTACTTACTCTCTGGCTTTTTGTCTTCTAACGAGTTGCTTGTGATCATCTCCACCTCAGGATGGAAAGATGCAAATAAATAAATAATCAAACTCAAAACAGCTAGTTTTGCTACTTTTTATACCCTAGTATAAAAGAGGTGTAAAGAAGAGAAAAGGCTTGGAAAGAGTATAGTAAGCATGAAAGCTAAAGAATTTGAAAGACAAGAATCAGGTTAAAAGTGAGGTCTTCTTAAGAAGAGAGTAGAATGGTGTTGGTATGGGATCAGTGGAGGGGGAAACAAAGAATTTTGCTCAATGGGTGTTAGGTTTCAGTTATGCTGTTGAATAAATTCTAGAGATCTTATGTACAAGTTTGTGATTATACTAACAATACAGTATTGTGAACTTTAAAATGTTATGAGGATATATCTTATGTTGTGTTCTTAACACACACACACACAAGATAATACAAGAAAAATTTTGAAAGTTATAAGTATGTTTAGTACCTTAACTGTGGTCATGGTTTTACAGATGTAGGCACATGTCTAAATTCATCAAGATGTATATACTAAATGTGTACATTTTTTTTGTATAGCAATTGTACCTCAATAAAGCTTGAAAAAGTGAGGTTTTCTTCAAATCACTGAGATACAAATTGGAAATAAAGCCCTTGCAGCATTACATCATGGTAAGTTTTCAGGCATAGGAGAACCTAAAGTAACCCTCTTCATGGAGATATACAGAGGAGCAGAAACTTCTAAGGGACTCAGGTGGGAGAAAATGAGGAGAGAAATGTTTGGGAAGTGGTAATAGATACTTTTTGAGGTTGCACCTGAAATAGAATAATCTAGAATGGTCAGTTGCTTATATACCCAACTTGAAACGAGGAGTCACATTGGGCAGAGAAATTTCTCTGAAAGAAGACTCCATTTAACGCACTGGAAACATATGCCTGTTTATCTTGCTCATTTCCTTGGAAATTTCAATACTGAATATGATGTCTTTGTAACAGAGTTGGCATGTAGGCAATGCACACTATCTGTAGTATTAGTAGAAAAATTTGTTCATATTTTTTACCAAAACCAGTGACAACAAAGAGGATCCTTGCAGACCAGTCTGAACCCAGTAGTCTTACAACCATGTTTCCCTCAACATCTACATGTCAGAGATACCCTTTCTGACCATTTTCTGTTGTGGTCATTAACACTGGTTGCTTTGCCTGGGCCTTATTACCCTTGGAAAAGTATTTTTTTCCTTAACTCAGAAGTTGTGTGACAACCTCAAGTGTGAATAAAACAATTTTGAGCCTTCTGTGGGAATTAGGGAGGAGATGAATTAGAGGAAAGATTTGCTTTGTTTTTCTCCACCAAAAAATATATGAAAGCAGCCCAGGCTACTGTGGCTCAGTAGATTGAGCACCAGCTTGCGAACCAAGGGGTCACCAGTTTGATTCCCAGTCAGGGCATATGCCTGGGTTACAGGTCAGATCCCCAGTAGGTGGTACGTGAGAGGCACCAAAAAATTGATGTTTCTCTCCCTCTCTTTCTATCTCCTTTCCGCTCTAAAAATAAATATAAATAAAATGTCAAAGCAAGAAAAATATAAAACAATGTTTTCAGTTGTACAGATACTTGATGTGGACTCCGGCTTGTGGGGTCCATGGTGTTGTAGCTGAGACAAGACAAATTCATGTGGACTACTGAGTCCTGTGGAGGAAAAGGGATGGGTGGCTTCTCTCTCAAGAGGAGAAAAAGCCTCAACCCTTGCCTTGACAAGCTTTTATTGTTTTTTGGGCACATTACATGATGATCCTCATTTACTACACACAGATTTGCTTCAGGTGGTTACCTTTTACAGAGAACAAAGGAGAGGATGCTACTAATCACAACACAAAAGAAGGATATTTGCAAATGCAAAGGGAAAAGTGGTTGAACTGTTTACACTCCATACTGGGGAGGTTTAGCACAGACTTCAGGAAGTTACAGTAAGCACTTGCTGCCTCAATTCAGGATGAGGGAGTTTTAGCAAAAGCAAGTCCCATAGCAGTCTAGGTACTGTGCAGGCCTGATTCCCCATGGGAGAACCTATCTGTGGGCATGGGTCCTGTGCATCTGCAAGTGGGAGCTGGGCCCACACCACACAGAATTGTCTCCTATAGATACTAAGTGTATGCCCACATATGAGCAGGTACACATAACAGTGAAAAAGTGAGAACAAATTATTAAAGACTGAGCAATGAGACACTGCAGGGAGAGGCAGAGTACTTATTTTGGGGGAAATGGGAGGCTAAGAGTAAGCCAAGAGCAATCTGAGTTGATGGAGGATTTTCATCTGGAGGACAGTGGCCAACACGTTCTTCATTCTCAGGGTGTCAAGCAACACTTGTAAGTGATGCCATCTCACAATGGGAGTAGAACCCCTTCCCCATACCAAGTAGGGGAGGATATCTCTGAGGCAGGTTTTTCTTGATCATTGTTACCACAACACTGGACATCCTCTGTTCTTCTAATGTAAGATCAAGATATTCTCTCTCCCTCATATGTCCCCAAGTTTACCTTTCCATTTTGGTGGAAACCAGAGGAATGAAAAGAACACAGGACCAGGCTGCTGAGGTACTTGAAATAAGAGGAGCAGAGGCAAAGAGGCGGCAATATAAGTTTAACAGAGAGGGTGAGAATAAACTTATTGGCATTGCATGGTGATAAGATCACCACTAAATAGAAGCTTTCCTTCCTTACACAAAGCACCACATATTCTGCCTCTGGAAAATTCCCTAAATGATGAATTGGTTTACTTTCTCCAGAAGCCATAGCCTAGAATGTGTGGTCTTTCTCCTGCTCTTCTTCAGAATCCCTGTTTATTTGCTTTTTTCACTCCACCAAAGAGAATTCAAACCTGCTTTCCCACAGTATCTGGAATCTTGGAGCTCAAACTGTGCATATTCACTTATTAAAGGACAGTCTTATCACTCATTTCAGAAACAGTAATGTGACTCATTTAGGAGATGGAAAAACTAAGGGATGAGGAACCATGCAACACTAAAGAGAGAAGGTTAATAAGAATTTTATTAATGCTTGGTTACTGGGCCAATTAGCAGAACCACCAGGTTCTTGGTTTCTGACCAAGTGTAGCTAGACATTCCAGGACAAGTAAACAAAGCTATTGTATACATGAATTATACAAGAAAAATAGTGGTAAAATGAAGTATGGCATTATGTGTGATTTTTATTTATGTGAGTGGAAAGACTTGGCTATTTCCTGGGATTGATCTTGGATTGCTTTGGAGGAACAAAGGGAAGTAACTCCATCACAGATGATTCAGGAACTAAAAGCATTTACTTGAATACACTTCCCTGTCCAACACATGTGAATATGTAGCAATGTGCATTCACAGACTCCACACAGCCTATTGCCTATTAAGCCATAGAAGAAGCTGGGGTGGGGTTTATTTTGTGTTCAGAAACTGTTGACCCATTGGATCTCTGAGATCTCCTCCTTGACAGCATGAGGTTACCTCTATGATTTATGAAGGTTTACATTTGAAATAAATAGGCTTTATCCCTCCATTATTTAAATCCGTGGTCACTTTTAACTTTATATTGTTTGAATTCTGCAAAAAAGAACAATAGTAAATTGTCTGTGGCAGTGATTTTCTACCTGTTTTCCATGACAGTACTGGCTCATTGCTCCAATAGTTCTAAATAGCATGACTAACACATCCAAGTTTGGGACATTCCTGGTTTTATCACTGAAATTCCCACATCTCAGGGAACCCCTTAGTCCCAGGCAAACTGGCCTAGTTGGTCAATCTAGTCCTAAATAAAATAAAGTCAATGAGATTTTCCTGATGTTTAAAGTGTTTTACTTAAATTTTGAAAGATGATGAGATTTTCTAAAGCTAAATCTATTAAATTTAAACTGAATTTTGCGATTCTGCCTTCCCAAATCTTAGTTTTAAAATATCACTTAAAAATACAATTTGAAAAATAAAATTATGGTGACAGTAGTTGGTAGTGTCATCATATATTTATTAAAGTATTGTTGAGATACAATATTTTATTAGTTTCAGGTGTACAACATAATGATTCTACACTTACATGTCTTATAATCACCACAATCTGTCTAGTAACCATCTGTCACTATCCAAAGTTATTATGATATTAGTGACTACATTTCTTGTGCGGTACATTAGATGCCCATGATTTATAACTGCAAGCTTATACCTCTTATTTCCCTTCACCTTTTCCACTCATCTCCCTACTTTTGTCCTCTGTCAACCATCACTTACATCTCTATATTTATGAGTCTGTTTCAGCTTTTCTTTGCTCATTTGTTTTGTTTTTTGAAGTACATATAAGTGAAATCATATGATATTTGCCTTTCTCTATCTGACTTACTTTACTTAACATAATACCCTCTAGGTCCATCCATGTTGTAGTAAATGCAAGATTGCATTTTTTATTGCTGAATAATATTTCATTGTATCTATATGTATGCATATATGTATATATATATTACATCTTCTTTATCCAATTGATGAATTATCAATACAATATTGTAGTTTTTTAAATAGCTTGATTTGACGCAGAAAATGATAATCTTCTGTCAGAGCACGTCTCCTGGAAGTTCTGGCCAAGATGGAGGCACAGGTAGAAGAAACCTTTTGCTTCCTTGCACAACTGAAAAGAGAATAACAACCAATTTAAAATCAATAAACAACCAGAATTGCCATAAAATCAAACTGCATGGAAAATCAAACTCTGACAACCAAGGAATTAAAGAAGCAGTCAATGAGAACAACTAGACTAGTGTGCTGAGACAAAGGAATATGGCCCAAATGAAAGACCAGAACAAAACCTCAGAAAGAAAGATAAGCAATGGGGAGATGGCCAACCTATCTGATGGAGAATTTAAAGCCCTGATAAACAAAATGTTCACAGAACTGATTGAGTTTGGTCAAAAAATGAAAAACAACAACAACAACAACAACAACAACAAATGAAAGATATCCAGAATGAAATAAAGCAAAATATTCAGGGAACCAACAGTGATGGGAAGGAAATCAGGAGTCAAAGCAATGATATGGAACAAACGGATGAAATAAACATGCAGCTGTGACAAAATGAAGAAACAAGAATTCATAAAAATGAAGAGAGGCTGAGGAATCTCTGGGACAACTTGAAATGTTCCAATATATGAATTATAGGGGTGCCAGAAGAAGAAGAAAAACAGCAAGAAATTGAAAACTTATTAGAACAAATAATGAAGGAAAACTTCCCCAATCTGGCAAAGGAAATAGATTTCCAGGAAGTCCAGGAAGCTCAGAGAGTGCCAAAGAAGTTGGACCCAAAGAGGAACACACCAAGGCACATCATCATTAAGTTATCCAAGATTAAAGATAAGAAGAGAATCTTAAAAGTAGCAAGAGAAAAGGAGACAGTTACCTACAAAGGAGTGCCCATAGGTTATCAGCTGATTTCTCAAAAGAAACCTTCCATGCAGGCAAAAAGGGGCTGGAAACAGTATTCAAGGTCATGAAAGACAAGGACCTACATCCAAGATTACTCTATCCAGCAAAGTTTTCATTTAGAATAGAAGGGCAGATAAAGTGCTTCCCAGATAAGGTCAAGTTAAAGGAGTTCATCATCACCAAGCTGTTATTATATGAAATGTTAAAGGGACTTTTCTAAGTAAAAGAAGATAAAAAATACGAACAGTAAAATGACAACAAACTCACAACTATTGTAGGAGACCATTCTGCATGGCATAGGCCCAGCTCCCAGTGGAAAGCAAGGTCCGATGCACAGGACCCACGCCCATGGATAGGTTCTCCCATGGGGAATCAGGCCTGCTTTGTACCTAGACTGCTATGAGACTTGCTTTTTACTGTCTGAGGGAAGTGAGATCTTTTTCCCCTCTTTAAACAATCAATTTAAATTCTTTCTGAGTAGAATCCTTATGATGTAACAACATTAGAGATCTTATTCTATTTACCAGAGGTTTAGCAAAATATTTTGAGACTGAGCTGTTCCTTTCAAAACAAAAACAAAAATAAAATTCAAGCAAACCAGTATTTTCAAATTAAACCCTCTAAAGGAGGGAGTGAGACACTGACCTAGAGTCGTATCTCACACCACCTTGTGTTATTTCAATTTCTGCCCAACTTTTTCCTAAAGTCTAAAGAACCCTTATCAGGGAGACATTCAGCCCTAAAAAGCTGCTGAATTAGCTTACAACATTGCTGTTGTTCCTTAGAGAGCCTGTTCCCCATGGTTGAGGATTCACAGAAACCTTTAAAGAAATTTTTTAACAAATAAAATAAACTTTTTCTGAAATTCCTCCCGTGGCAAGCATGGAGATTACAAAACCAGTCTTGGTTTTCCTTTTTCTCCACCTGCACCTTTAAATCCTTATACAGGTGGACGGAGGGAAAAGGCAAAACTGAAGGGACTGCAAGAGGTGGCTTAAAAAAAGAATTTGCTGAGATGCTTATAAATTGTCCTGTAACTAGTTGATGTTTTTAAAGCTTATTAAAGGGAAAATCTTTGCTCTTTCAAGCTTAGCCCTAGTCAAGGATTGTGCCACAGAGATCAGCTTGTGGGTGTTTTTATAGTGTGCCTTGTGTCTCTTAACTGCTCTACTCATGCTCCCGAGGTTGTGGCAAATATTTGGGAAAAAGAGCAAAGCTCCTGCTTACTAAAGAAGGTACAGTTGCAAAGCAGTCACAAGAGAGGGCAACCTAGGAAGAAAACCCTTTTCCTCTGAAATCCAACACACCCTACAACCTAACCGAAAATCACTCGGTGTCATCAGCCCTTATCTGGGCTGATGTGCACATACTCCAACCAAGTTGGTGTGTTGTCCACAATGACGGCTCGCAGACCTGGGTCCCTGTTCCTGGGTGCCAGCTGATGCAGACCCCAGTTTGTGGGGTCTGCCACATTGTGGGTGAGGCAGAAGAGATTCGCATGGACTACTGAGTCCTGTAGAGGAAAAGGAACAGCATGGTTTCTCTCTCAAGAGGAGAAAAAACCTCAGCCCTTGCTGTGACCAGCCTTTATTTCTTTTCTGGGCACATTAAATGATGGTTCTCATTTACTATGCACAGGTTTGCTTTAGGTGGTTACCTTTTACAGAAAACAAAGGAGACAATGCTGCTAATCACATCACAGAAGAAGGATATTTGCAAACGAAAAGGGAAAAGTGGTTGAACCAGCTACACTCATCCTTGGAAGGTTTACATAGATTTTAGGAAGTTACTTTGCAGTAAATGTTTGCTGCCTCAATTCAGAGTGAGGGAGTTTTAGCAAAAGCAAGTCTCATAGCAGCCTAGGTACAGTGCAGGCCTGATTCCCCACAGGAGAACCTATCTGTGGGTGTGGGTCCTGTGCATCGGACCTTGCTTTCCACTGGGAGCTGGGCCCACACCATGCAGAATGGTTTCCTACAAACTATCAATAAATAAAAGAAAAGACAAATAACAAAAACAAAAACTAAGCAAACAACTAAAACAGGAACAGAATCAGAGAAATGGACATCACATGGAGAGATTTCAGTGGGGAGGGGGAAGGGAGGAATGAGGGAAGGTACAGGGAAGAAGAAGCATAATTGGTAGATACAAAATAGACAAGGGAAGGTTAATAATAGTATAGGAAACAGAACTAAAAAACTTACATGTACAACCCATGGACATGAACTAAGTGGGGGAGAATGCTGGAGGGTTGGGGAGTGCAGGGCGGAGGGAGGATAAAGGGCTAGAAATTGGGAAAACCATAGTAGCACAATCAAGAAAATATACTTAAAAAAGGAACACCTCTTCTTATTTCTAGTTGTCATACTGGTCTTTGACCTAAAGGTGATGATGTTCATGAGGGACACATGGGGTTAGTTGTGAATACAATTTCTGAGTTTGAAACAACTTATGTTCCTATTTTGCTGGCTTACACACTGCTTAGAGAAAGTGGCCTTCCTTCTACCATCCCTTTTAATTTCCCTGTCTTCCCTTTTAGTTCTTTCCCCATCCTTAACCATTTTTCGAAATCCTTAGGCTTTTAATTGTAATGTTTGGGGTTCATGAGGGAGAATATGGGGGAAGGTTGCAGGTGAAAGAAAAGTGGGAAATGATGGCTCTGCCATTGAATTACTGGGTAATTTTGGGCAAGTCACTCAGTTTTATGACCCTCAATTTTCTCATTTGTGTATTGGGATTAATACCTTTCTTACCAACCTAAGGGGATTGCTGGGCAGAGCACATGAAATAAGGGAATTGAAGGGACTATGATGATGCAGATTCAGAAGTTTATCAGCTTGTTTTCTCTCACCCTCTGAGCTGCACTTGTTCACCAGAGGGTAGGTCCATAAGAGAGGGCTGCTTGCACTTTTCATAATCTTACCAACTCTACTATAACAAACAGAGGTATTACCTCATTGTGGGCAAGCATACTTGCTAACAGCAATTACTCAAAATGAATTCTACTTCTTCTATTGGCTTTCAACCCCTCATCACATCTTTCTCTAATTTCCCCCTCTCTCAGGCAAAAAGCCTCATTCCCAGTGGCACAGTTCGGGGCACTTTCTTCCCAAGCCCTAACATTCCAAAGTAAGCACCTGTAATTTATGATCTCTACTCCCTTCCTGCACAAAACACATAGCACACAATACACATGTATCAGGAGAGGAATTTCAATGGAGTAAAAATAGAGCATTATACTAAGACTGAAATAACTGGGCTGTGGTTTGGCTTGTGTACCTCACTAGCCCTCTACACTTGGGTAAATCACTTCCTCTTTGTATTCCCATCTGTAAGTGATGGAGGGGGGTTAACACTGTGTGGTAGAAAAGTATTGGCCTAGGAATCTGCAGATCAGTTTTCTTATTCTGGAGTTGTTCCTTGCTAATTTACTCTGTGAGTTGGGAAAAATCATTTCCTCCTTTACTAGGCCATACTCCCCCCATATGTAAAACAAGAAGGTTGAATTAGGTGATTCATTAAGGTCCCTGCCAGCCATGAAATTAGATGCTTTTATGAAAAGAGTTTTATTAAATGAAGAGGACTTGAAGTGCCTACTCTGTGCAAGACACTATGATGGTGGTTGTGAAAGGGTTCACGGTGAGCATGGTGCCTGAGATCCTGAGTACAGTTGCTGCTTGCTCCTACAGTCACAGGCTGACCCTGTAGAGCCAATTCCTGTACATTTTTTACCTTCGACCTCCCACCCTTGAACTCTTCTCTCAACACCTGTAACTTTAACCAGTAATGGGGAAGCTTTTGAAACATACTTCACCATCTGCATGGTGGAGACATTCACAGTGCTGTCAGCAGTGTGGGCTCTGGCTGCTCTAACTGAGAAACAGGCCATTAAGCAATGGCAGATTAATGGAGTTGGGAAGAAAGTGGTTGATTTTTGACAGAGGGGTCTGTGAAAGCCATTTGTGAGCTTTCCTAAGAAGATTAGATCTAAAATGACTCTCAGCATCTTGAATCTGAGATAACTTGTTCCAAATGCATCTTGAAAGGTCCCTATAGTTACTTATATGTTCATATTGCCAGGCAGGGGGTACCTGATCTACTATAGAAAGATGAGAAGCTTTTTTGATTATATCAAGCAAAAGAAAAGGAGGCTTTTCTTAGTAGCTAGTTTAGAGTTAAATAACCTTCACAGGTTAGAAAGTTGCCTCACCTTCTAATTTTGGGAGAAAGTGACTGAATAGTGCTTACTCAGTGATAAGCATACAGTGTGAGACTAGGCACCCCTTGTTTTATTCTACCCATTTCAACCTGGCTGCTGTATCCCTGTGAAAAGCCAATATGAATATACTATTGCACATCTTATCTAGTTCAACTCCATGGTGAGCTCTTCTTCCTTCTCTCCCTTATATTAGGGGCAAGTCTTGTGAGCTGTCTTCTTTATTCCTTTGGTCACTGAAAACAACTTGGTTCCTGACCCTCTTGAAATATCACTTCTTTCCAAGCCTCCAAGCCAGCAAGGCCATTCCACTGGAAACTCGAGGTTCTCTGAGCACCTTGGGTTTCATTCAGGCTTCCCTCTAGCCACTTGTTCCATGCTGGATGTCAAGAGTTAAAAGATGTCATGTGAAGCTGCATTTGACTTGGCAGAGAAGTCACTGATTCAGTTCTGTTTTTTTTTTTTTCTATTGCAGCTTAGAGAACATAAAACTCTAAATCAGGTGAAAGAAAGGAAAGATGGGAAAACTGCTGGAAAGCAGAATGCCATAAGGGCCCAAATGGTCCTTGAGAGTATAACCTCATTGAGGAGCAAGGGCCAAGTGGCCCATAAATGAGTCCCAGGACTGACCAGTCAGATGAAAAATAGCCTGATGGAGCCTACATGATAATTTTCTATGTTTGGTGCTGTGACCCAACTCATCTCTCCATACCTTCAGAGAAACCCAGGGCCATGAGGAGCAGCCTGACACTGGTGGGGACTTTCTGGGCCTTCCTGTCCCTTGTTACTGCTGTGGCCAGCTCTGTTAGTTACTTCCTGCCATACTGGCTCTTCAGATCCAAGCTGGGGAAGCCAGTGCTATTCAGCACATTCTGGAGGTGCAACTACCCTGTGCGAGGAGAGGGGAACAGTCTGAGCATGGTGGAAGAGTGTGGGCACTATGCCAGCTTTAGTGCCATCCCAAGCCTTGCCTGGCAGATGTGCACAGTGGTGATGGGTGCCAGATGTGCTCTCCTCCTCCTGGTGGCATTAGCTGCAGTACTGGGCTCTTGCATGGAGGAGCTCATCTCCAGAATGATGGTACATTGCATAGGAGCAGCACAGTTTGTGGGAGGTAAGACAGTATTGCTGGGATTGTGTAGGTTGGGGAGTTTTGGAGAGGGTGGGGAGGGAGTGGGAAGTGTTACCTTATGGAAAATCCCTCTCATTCCTTCCACTATGTCCATCTCTAAGGCTATGAAAGGGGACTCCACTGAAACAGTCTAGGACTCTCTAAATTGTAATCTTTTTAAGAAATATATTTTATTGATTATGCTATTACAGTTGTCCCATTTCCCCCTGTTTATTCCCCTCTGCCCTGTACCACTTTCCCACCTGCATTCTCCCCATCCCCTGCTTAGATCATGTCCATGGGTTGTACATATAAATTCTTTGGCTTCTACATTTCCTATAATATTTTTATCCTCCCCCTGTCTATTTTGTACATACCAATTATGCTTCTTTTTCCCTGTACCTATTCTCCATTCTCCCCCCACCCCATCCCTGCTGATAACCTTACATATGATCTCCATTTCTGTAATTCTGTTCCTGTTGTAGTTGTTCACTTAGTTTGTTTTTGTTTTTGTAATTTTAGGTTCAGTTGTTGATAGTCATGAGTTTGTTGTCATTTTACTGTTGGTAGTCTTTGATCTTTTTCTTAAATAAGTCCCTCTAGCATTTCATATAATAATGGTTTGGTGATGATGAACTCCTTTAACTGGACCTTATCTGGGAAGCACTTTATCTGTCCTCTCTTTCTAAATGAGAGATCTTCTGGATAGAGTAATCTTGGATGTAGGTCCTTGCCTTTCATGATCTTGAGTACTTGTTTTCAGCCCCTTCTTGCCTATAAGGTTTCTTTTGAGAAATCAGCTAACAGTCTTATGGGGGCTCCTTTGTAGGTAACTCTCTCCTTTCCTCTTGCTTCTTTTGAGATTCTCTCCTTATCTTTAATCTTGGATAATGTAATTATGATGTGCCTTGGTTCGTGCTTCCTTGGGTCCCACTTCTTTGGGACTCTCTGAGCTTCCTGAACTTCCTGGAAGTCTATTTCTTTTGCCACATTGGGAGAGTGTTCCTTTATTATTTTTCCAAATAAGTTTTCAATTTCTTGCTCTTCCTCTTCTGCTACTGGCACCCCTATGATTCAGATGTTGGAATATTCAACATTGACCTGAAGGTTCCTCAGCCTCTCCTCGTCTTTTTTTTTTTTTTTAATTCATCTTTCTTCATTCTGTTCTGGTTGGATGTTTATTTTTTCCTTTTGGTCCAAACCATTGATTTGAGTGCTGGTTTCATTTCCTTTATTGTTGGTTCCCTGTACATTTTCCTTTATTTCACTTTGTATAGCCTTCATTTTTTTCTCTATTTTGTGACTATATTCAACCATTTCTGTGTGCATCCTGATTACCAGTGTTTTGAGTTGTGAATCTGATAGGTTGGCTTCATTTTTTCTGGAGCTTTGATCTATTCTTTCATTTAGGACATTTTTTTTTGTCTCCACCTGCCTGTTATGCAGTATGGGGCAGAGCCTTAGGTATTTTCCAGGGCAGGGCAACCCAAGTTGCTGTGTTGTGGTGCTCTATGTGGGGGAGGGGTCCAAAAGGGAACATGCTGCTTGCTCAGCTTCTGGCAAGCTTTCAGCCACTTCCCCAACTACCCACAAGCAAATTGGGCCCTTCTGGTGTTGATTCCCAGGTGGGTGGGTTGGTTTGTGTACATTCTAGGACCCTGTGAATCTCTCCAACTAATTTTCCTGTGAGCCTGGGAGTTTCTCCTGGGGCCACAACCCCAACAAATTTTTTCAGTCAGAGGTTTTGAGGCTTTATTTCCCTGTTCTGGAACCCTGGGTTGCACAGTCTGTCTCAGTCCCCAGTAGTTCCTCCAAGTTTATCTACATGCAAATGTGGGACCACCCAGTCTGCCCTCTTCTGCCTCACTTGCCCCAGTCTGCCTTCCCTCCTACCTTTCTGGATGAATGTTTCTTCTAAAACTCCTTGTTTGTCAGACTTCCATACAATTCAATTTTCTGGCAGTTTGGGTTGTTTTTTGTTTTTTGTTTTTAAATTTGTTGTTGTCCTTGTTTTGGTTGTGCAAGGAGGCACAGTGTATCTACCTACTCATCTGTATTGGCCAGAAGTCCATTTTTTTTTTGTCTGTGAACCATTTAAACCACAATGTATAGCAAGGTTGCATTCACAGCAAAATTGGTTATTAAGCAGTTGATATTCGGTTTCTTTTTCAGCCTCCATTTTCATCACCTTCTGCCTGCAGTGTGTTTATTCAAGAATATTATCCAGGTCTACTTTCCAGGAGCAACAACATGTATTATAGCTTTACTGCTTCAAAATAAACTTGGCCTTTTAAAACCCAGATCTCAGAGGACAGTGATGCAATAAACACATACACACAAATGCTAATTAGTAACAAGAGTTTAATATAAAGTTCTCACCAAAGAAATATATCTTTCATAGTGAAATTCTGGGTGCAAAACAGGCTGTAGATAACTGATTGTTTGGCCCACATTAAGGCTATCACTGTCTGGTAGCTGTTAACAGTCTATTCAGATTTTTTATGGCCCTGTCCCATCCTTTAGCCCTCTAAATCAGTGTAGGTAAACTGGGATGCTGACATTGTATAAATGGGCTAGGAAAGACCAAATGAAAAATAGCAACCTGCAGGAAGGCAATGGGAGCACTTTAATTTGAATTATATGGGGGAAAATAGCAAATTTAGATGGACAAATATATGTATTAATATGTGAGCTATATTTTACACCTGGATGAGGCACTGGAAAAAAGTCCTGATAGAAGCTATAAGTTGAAGTCTGTTGTTGTTGTTCATGAAGTTTTGGAATCATTATTCAATTCATTTTCATCTTCATTAGCAACACAGTGTGGGTAACTGGAGTAAAAAAATTTGGATCCCACTTCTGGCTCTTCCACTAAGTGGCCCTGTGGCCATGGGCAAATGAGAATAACCTGTCCTGTGTTCACTTCCTTTTTTTTCTTGAATTTGTTCACTGGCAAGATAGCTCAGATCCCAATTTTCTTTATTCTCTCCAATGACTGAGTTCAGGTAGTCTTGGGGTGAGATGGTAGTGATGAGGTAAGACTTAACAGGGACTGATTTTCACCTTCTCTCCCTGGGGACATCTAGTAATCTTTCTGAGGAATTTTTGGCTATCACGGTTTGAGGAGAGTGTTACTGACATCCACTAAGTGAAAGCAAGGGATGCCATTGAATACTCCACAGTTCACAAGAACAAGACACCTACCCTTTTCCCAAAACAAAGATGTATCTGGCCCAAAATGTCAATAGTGCCAAAGTTAAGAAACCCTGAGCTAAGATAACATGCTTTCTTGGCCTGCTTATGAAAAGCACCAAATTCTTTTTGTTGAATTACAGTTAAGGTGATGTTTTCAGATACTATCTTTCCTCAGGCTTGTTGTAAAGGTTTTAAATTTGAATCAACATTATAGCCTCTATTATCTCTAAATATTTCCACTCTTTAACTACTAATTGTTTTCTGGCCACATTGGAAAGTCATTAAGTTGTTTCTTTCTTTCTCTTGAAAACCATGGTATAGAACCAATCACTAAGGCGAATGAATTAATCTCCATTTAGGGACTCCCTGGATATCACAAATGAACTTTAAGTAGGCTCACCTTTCCCTTAACCTGAGGGGTGGCCCTTGAAATTCTTATTTATACCTGCAGGGCCCACTTCAGCATCAGGGACAGAACAGGTTTTTAATAACTGTAGATAGAAGGAACACAGGGCTAAGGCAATGTTTAGTATATGTTGGGATATGAGAGCTGGCTTCATTCACATGCTTTCCTTCCCTTTCAGGCTTCCCTCAAGGGTGTTAATATCCTGAGTTAACTTCTCTCCCACTTTGTGAGTGACAAGTTAACCTCACTTGCAATTCTAAGAATTTCTGGCAGAGAGTGAAGAAGTGCTAAGTGGTAGGAATCAGAAGGGGGAAGATGGGGACAACCATAATTGAACAAAATGAAAAAGTTTAAAAAAGAAGTTCAGTAGCAATAGCCTCCATTAGACTCTAAGAATTAACAGTAGCTCCTACTTCCAGCTTGCATCCTGCCTTAGACTTTGCTGAGACTTTTACAGAAATTCTTATGTTTCTCCATATAACATATTTTAGCTGAACATACCTTCTAGGTCTAGAAACTCAAATAAAATTGTTGAGGGAAGATGTGGGAAAATAATGGAGATTTAGACACACATACACCAAGTGGGGAAGGACTGAGTGGCCAGCGTCATACCAGAAAGTCAAAATAGTGCCATTTTCATCTCATATGATGCTGCCTTTCTCTATTCTTCATTGACCTTTGCTCACATGAACGTGCTCGCAGTATTTATGCTTAGATGGGCATCTTCAAAATTCAAGAATGAAATGCCATTTGATAGTAGTCATGGAAAGAGTCAAGACCCAAGATGTGCTATAAGGTTTATCCCTGGGCAAGAGAATGATATTGGAAAAATTGCTAAATTTCCACAGCTTCCATATCTGCAACATCAATCAACTAATAGTTGTTACCACCTCCATTTTAGAAATTTATGCCTGTTAAGGTTTCATCAGATGTGAAGAAGTGGTGGAGACTGCTTGGATATATCATATTTTCTAGGAGTCCTTTGGCACATGATCATTACCCAAGACTCTTTAGACATCTCAGGCCTGCTTGATCCCTTAGAGATGGGCTCTTTCCAGTGACAGGCCGCCAAGCCTGAACAGTATTTTGAACTCCATGAGTAAAAGACACAAGAGAAAGAGTTGTGGAGGTTTAGTTCAAACTTATTGTTCAGCTGAGGGGAATTGATTTTGTTACTCCAGGCCTGGCTGATTCTCAGCAGCTAGAGCTTAACTGAAATCCATTAGGGGGAGGAACCAATTTGTTTCAGGACTGGTTTGTTTCTGCCAGACCCCAAACCACTGAAGAGATGGAGTATCCATTAAGAACTATGTCCTCCCCCTACTTTACTCTTTTTCTCTAGTTTGGCAGCTTCCCACAGAGATGAGCGGTAGGAAGTGGAAGAGACAGGAAGAAATAAAGATCTGCTTGACTGAGTCATACTCAGCAAGGTGACCTGATGGGGCCCTCGGGTCCCATTTGCTCTACCTGCAGCTGATCCAGCTGGACAAGCTTAGGGTCCAGAGAGCCTTTCACAGGGACATTCATGCCCTGCTCCAACCGGTGAAGGAAACATGTGATTAGGAGGTTATTTTAACTCTGGGGGTGCTAAGGTTTCCAACCAGCTGGCCCCCAGCCTGTGAGAACAGGATCATTATTCACATTACCGTGTGTGTGTATATGTGTGTGTATTAATTATACATATATACATATATATACACACACGTATATATTATATACGTGTGTGTATATATATAATACAATACACTTTAAATTATCTTCTATCTTCAGTGACAGCTAGACAACGAAGAAATAGATGAGAAATAAATATAAGGAATTTCTTGGCAGGAATAAGTGAAAGATCTTGGATTGGGTTACTTGAGAGAGGCCAAGAATGTTTCTAGAATAGGGCTTGTATCAGAATCACATACAGTGCTTAAAAATGTGGACTCCACAACTCTCCAGTCCTCTTTTCCATTATGATATACACAGCAACAGGTGGAAGGCTGTGTGTTTTGAAAAATCTCCCTAGTGATTCGGATGTATATATTGTGTTTCCTTTCCCTCACCCAAGTGAGAACCACCACTCTGGATATACCTATAATGTTAAGGGCATAAAATGTAATACACTCAGACAGGTACCAGCGTTTTTCTCTATGTAAGGTCTTAGTGCTACATGCTTCAAGCTGGATGAAAACTGCCACTGGAAACAGATCACTGAGGACTTGATTTGAGGAAAGGGTGCTATTTTTCTAGAAACCATCATCTTCTCTGGAAACTTCATTTCCTGGAAAGTCCTCCAAAGTTTCACCAGGCAACATTAAACTTATCCTTACCAGGCTGAATAAGGTTTATAAAAGTGGCTCTCTGTTTGGAAAAAATGGTATTCAAATAAGTTAACCTACTAGCAAGGTTTCATATAATAAATTAAGCAGAGAATATGGTTCAGGGCTTCTGACTCTCAGCTCTGAGCTTTATGCACTGGTGCCATTGATTTTTCTTTTCCTCTTTGAAGAAAATATGTTATCATAGTGGTTTTCAGAATGGTCCAGGAACCACTTGTATAAGTAACACCTGAGGTACTTATTAATGCAGATGTCTTAGGGCCAGTCTAAGACTACTGAATCAGAGCTGATGCTCTGCACTCTGTTTTACACAGTCTCTCACACTGCTTTATTTGAAGCTCTAGTAGGAAATATCTCTGGTATATGTACCACTCAGCTGAAGAAATAGAGTATTATCAGCACAGTTGAAGTTCCTTCATACCCTGCCCTGATCATACTCTGTTGTCCCTACAGCAAATGTAACTACTGTCTTGGATTTGTTATTTATCACTCGCCAGAAGATTCCAGTCCACACTAAAATTTGAGAACTTCTGCTCAGTTTTGTTATAATATTGCTTTTTACATGGAGATCCCTTTTCTTCCATGTCTGCTTGAACATAAATATCTCTCTATCTCTCAAAGGTGAAGTCAAATGCAACTTCCTTGTGAACCGCTCCCCCCTGCCCTGAATCTACTTTAGAAATCTCTAGCAGAAGTGAGCTGCCTTTTAACTGTGACTGAAAATATTAGGTCCAAAGAATGGGAGAGTTGAATGTGGAAGTTCTTTGGGAACGGAAAACTGAGATATGGCTGGGGGACAGATATAAATTTTCCACTGTGTTTGAGATGAAGTTGCTACAGGAGCATTAAGCTGAACAAATTAATAACAAATTAACTCATACTAGGCTTCTGCTCAGGGTAGTAAATTTAAAGTCCTAATAACCATATTTGGACAGATATTTGTGGATAGGGTTTGTAACAAAATGGCTGCCACTCAAAAGTTACAATTTTATAAGTAGGGTTCCAAGTTCTGCTTGATATTGTGTTTCTGAGGGTTTGTATTGGCATTGAGGTTGCCACAAAGACTGAAGTTGAGTGAAGTGTCCAACTCTGGGCTTCTGCTTGGTCAAAGTAGTGAATTAAAATTATAGCAATCATGTTTGGGAAGAACATTTGGTACATTTTGTGAAAGGAGATTCTTGTGGCAGGAGAAGATGAGGAAGGGAAACAAGGTTTCTGCACATGTGCAGTAGGGGAGTGAGGATGGTAACACACTTTAAAGGGCTTTTTTCCCTTCCTATAGGAAAATACCCAGCTGAGCATGTGCAGTTGAGACAGACTTCTCCAAAGGTCATGTGTGGTTGGAAGGGAAGTAAAACTGAAATTAGCAATGTCACATAGAGAAGTGGGACCTAGGGCTGCAGTTCATATGTTTCAAGGCCAGAATTTGAACTAGTCTCCTCTGGTACCAGATCCCCAAGCTCATAATATTTTCAATTTCATTTTTCGTAAGGGTTGGTACCAAGACCAGAAAGATGCATCAGATTACTAGGGTGCTTTTGAAATGTATATTCCTGGGCTGCAGTTACTGAATTAAATACCTCCAAATTTATATATTTTAAAAAAATTATTTATTTAGTTTTAGAGAAAAGGGAAGAGAGGGAGAAGAAGAGGGAGAGAAACTTTGATGTGAGAGAGGAACATTGATCGGCTGCCTTTTGCACGCACCCTGATCAGGGACTGAACCCACAACCCAGGCATGTGTCCCAACTGGGGATAAAACCAGCGACCCTTCACTTCATTGGAAGATGCTCAACTTACTGAACCGCACTGGTCAGAAACAAATCTATATTTTTAATAAGCTCCTACTCTTCCAGAAGGTGGCAGGGCCTGGCACTCATAAATGACTTCCATGTTGCTATTTGAATCACATCTTCACCTGAGAATTGCTGGGGACAAATATAATGGATAGTAAATTCCCCTGTGACTTCATGATTTAAAATATGTCTCCTAGGACATCTTTCTCCAGCTATAATCAAATGTAATACAATCAGCTGTCACTTACAAGTCCAATGTATTCATGAATTATGTGTACAATCTATTGTGCTCACCTGTCTAAAAAGCAGGTTGGAGGTTGGGAGATGGGAGGGATGGTAAGTCAGGTTGGACAGAGCATGAAGCCGTACATACTGGGGCAGAATGTATGCCTGGCAGAGATTTCTGATCTCTTGTCTGGTGTCTATGAAACACTGCAAGTTAACAATTACAACCAGTAACCTTTTGAATAGAGCCTTATTCAGCTTTTTTACTTTTCAGCTGTCTGCTATGAGAGGTGAGGGAAAATATTATCATAGAGAATGTAGGGGGAAAGTGAGAGATGAGCCATAGGGAAAGGCTATTGTTTAGTGATAATCTTTGTTGAACACTTTCTGTGTGCTAGACACTTTATGAGCATTGGTTCTTGAAACATCCCTGTAAGAAAGAGTATGAGTATTCCCCTTTTAAAGATGAGGTAACTGAAGTACAGACATATTAAGTAACTTGCCCAAAGTCACACAGTTTCCAAGTGGCAGAGCTGGAATTTGAACTTAGGTATAGACTGTCTACAGAACCCATTCCCTCTCTTTTCCCCACAGATTTATTGAAATATAACTGACATATAAGATTGTGTAAGTTTAAGGTGTATGAGTGTGATGATTTGATACATGTATATACACATACTGTGAAATGATTATCACAATAAGGTTAGTTAACACACCCATCACCTCACATAATTATCTTTTTTTGGTGGTAAGAATATTTCAGAAGTATTCTCTTAGAAGCTTTCAAGTATAAAATACAGTATTGTTCTCTTAAGCC
The DNA here is from genome assembly GCA_004027475.1 of Anoura caudifer. NCBI lineage: Eukaryota > Metazoa > Chordata > Mammalia > Chiroptera > Phyllostomidae > Anoura > Anoura caudifer. The sequence goes on from PVKU01007885.1 coordinate 28,134, forward strand.
AGCAAGTTGTGCTCTCAGGATCTAATGACTGTAAGATTCCTACTGTCTGCAAGAGATATTGTTGACAGAAGGTGGTCATTTCTGGACATCTGTCTCTGAAAGTACAGAACTTCTAAGGGTTGATGATCTCTGTGATTAGTGAGAAAAATGTCAGTGACTATATGACCTTGGGTAAATCACTTTCCATCTCTGGGTCTGACAATTCACAACTATAATGGGAAAGGATTAGTGTAGGTAATTTCCAAAGGTCTTTCCCACTCTCAAGTTCTATGGTTGTATTAGATATCAAGGATGATCTGCCATCTCTGCCATGGAGATTCCTTCAGGAGGCTTCCCACCTGGTAGTGCAAGTGAAGGAAGCTATCTGTAAGGTAGACAGAGCACACTGAAACACACTTATTGAGCACTTATTATATACCAGGTAACAAGGATACATAGTTGAGCATAAATATGGTTGCTCCCTTCAAGAAACACACACTCTAGTGAGGGATACAGATGACAAATTGTTGTGAAGGATGTGTATCACTGGATATTTTAATCACAGCAGTAAGCAAAGGTTGCTATGGGAAGAGAGAGAGAGAATGTGTAACTTTGCCTGGGGGTTGGAAATGGTAGGGAAAGGCTTCTTTGAAGAGGTATTCCCTGGCTTGAGTTCCTTGGCATGGTAATGTCTGAAAAGCAAAGGGGATGAAGAATGTGGAAGGTTTCTCCTGCCATGTTGGCATTTGGCCAGCACTATTGCCTCCTTGAGAAGTCAGAAGTTCATGCCAGTCCCAGAGATCTGAATGTGGAGCTTGGAAAGCTGAACTACTGTTCTTTTATAAACTTGAGTGCTTTTCTTCCTCATCTGTGTGAGAAAGCTCACTTTTTATTAACTCTTCCCTCAAAAGGCATATACTGGAAACAGGAAAAGGCCTAAGTTTCATCTCCATTTTTTTTCCTTAACCCATTGTGCAAACTCTGAGCTCATACACTCTGGTTCATACTTCTTCATTTTATAGGGTTTCAGTTTATCTGGGGTAAAAAAATATCAGAAGTGCTGTTCCATTGCCACTGGATAAATTCCAGAGCCTAGAATAGTCTTCAGGTGACCAGTTCCTTTAAGATGATGAAACAGATAAGAATGCATGGACAAAGTCAAAGGCAAGTAGGATCAAGGGTGGGAAATGGAGATGGCTAAGGAGGGGGGAATGGTGGGGGGAAATGGAGAAAATAATACTTGAACAACAATAAAAAATGTGAAAAAAATTTTTTAAAACATTGCATTCCACTGAAGGGAATTTCTAACCTTAACTGATTTTTTCTGTTTGTTTCTAAACCCTCTCTCTCACTGTCAGAATATTCTCTCTGTTTTCCTCTTTAAATGCTTCTTTTTTTTAAGTATATTTTATTGATTATCCTATTACAGTTGTCCCATTTTTTTCTCCCTTTTACCCACCTCTGCCCTGTGCTCCCTTCACACAAGCATTCCCCACCTTAATTTATGTCCATGGGTCATACCTATAAGTTCTTTGGCTTCTCTACTTCCTATACTATGCTTAACTTCCTCCTGTCAATTTTGTACCTATCATTTGTGCTTCTTATTCTCTGTACCTTTTCCCCCAATCTCCCTTCTCCTCCTCCCCACTGATAACCCTCCATGTGATCTCCATTTCTGTGATTCTGTTCCTGTTCTAGTTGTTTGCTTACTTTGTTTTTGTAATTTTAGGTTCAGTTGCTGATAGTCATGAGTTTGTTGTCATCTCACTATTCATAGTTTTGATCTTCTTTTTCTTACATAAGTCCCTTTAACATTTCATATAATAAGGACTTGGTGGTGATGAACTCCTTTAACTTGACCTTATCTGGGAAAAACTTTATCTGCCCTTCCATTCTAAATGAGAGATCTGCTGGATAGAGTAATCTTGGATGCAGGTCCTTGCCTTTTGTGACTTTGACTACTTGTTCCCAGTCCCTTCTTATTTATAAGGTTTCTTTTGAGAAATCAGCTGATAGTCTTATGAGAACTCCTTTGTAGGTAACTGTCTCTTTCTCTCTTGATGCTTTTAAGATTCTCTCCTCTTTAATCTTGGGAAATTTAATTATGATGTGTCTTGGTGTGTTCCTCCTTGGGTCCAAATTCTTTGCAACTCTGAGCTTCTTGGACTTCCTGGGAGTCTATTTCCTTTGCCCAATTGGGGAAATCCTTCATTATTCATTCAAATAAGTTTTCAATTTCTTGTTCTTTCTCTTTTCCTTCTGGCACCCCTATGATTCAGATGTTGGAATGTTTAAAGTTGTCCCAGAGGTTCCTAAGCCTCTCCTCACTTTTTTGAATTCTTGTTTCTTCATTCTGTTCTGGTTGAATGTTTCTTTCTTCCTTCTACTCCAAATTGTTGGTTTGAGTGGAGATTTCCTTCCCTTCACTGTTGGTTCTCTCTATATTTTTCTTTATTTCACTCTGCACAGCCTTCACCTTTTCCTCTATTTTTGTGACCATACTCAACCATTTCTGTGAGCATCCTGATTACTAGTGTTGTGAATGGTACATCTGATAGGTTGGTTATCTCTTCATTCCTGAGTTCTGTTTTGGAGATTTGACCTGTTTTTTTTTTTAATTTTTTTTTATTTTTTGATATTTTAAAAAGTATTTAATTTATTTATTTTAGACAGAGGGGAAGGAAAGGAGAAAGAGAGGGAAAGAAACATAAATGTGTGGATGCTTCTCGTGTGCCCCATACTGGGGACCTGAACTGACCACAACCCAAGCATGTGCCCTGACTGGGAATCAAACCATTGACCATTCAGTTTGCAAGCAGGTGCTCAGTCCACTGAGCCACACCAGCTAGGGCTTGATCTGCTCCCTCATTTTGGCCATGTTTCTTTGTCTTGGTATTCCTGTTACATTGTAAGTGGTGGAGCTTAGTTATTCACCAGGGTAGGTCAACCCACATTGCTGCGTTGAGGCACAGTATGTGGGGGAGGGTTCTGAGAGAGGACAATGCCATTTTCTCTGCTTTTGGCTAGCTTTCAGTCACTTCCCTAATATCCACTAGCAAATTAGGCTCTTCTGGTGCTAATTCTGGGTGGGTGGGCTTCTTTGTGTTCTATGACACTGTGGGTCTCTCCAACAAACACTCCTGTGAGACTGGGAGTTTTTCCCACCACTGCAACCCCCATAGATTTTTACAGCCAGAGGTTTTGAGGCTTTCTTTTCCCATACTTGAACTCTGGATTGCCTGGTCTGTCACTCTCCAGTTGTTCCTCCTGGTTTATCCACATGCAAATGCAGAACCTCCTTGTCTGCCAGCCACTACCTCACCCACTATTTCGCCAGCCACAGCCTTGTCTCCTGTCCTCTCCACCCTGCCTGCCCATCTCCACCCCTCCTACCAGTCTGAATGAATGTTTCCTCTTTAACTCCTTGGTTGACGGACTTCCACACAGTTCAGTTTTCTGGCAGTTCTTGTTTTTAAATTTGTTCTTGTCCTTTTGGTTGTACAAGGAGGCACAGTGTATCTACCTATGCCTCCATCTTGGCTAGAAGTAAAGGCCTAAATACTTCTTGCTATTTCTTAAAGTCTTTGTGTTTTTCTCTGGCTTCATTGAGTATGAAAACCTGGTTGCCGTGTTGCAGGCATGCTTAGAGTGGATGTTGAGATTTTCTTCCAAAGGGTTCATCCAAAGGCAAAACGGGCTTATTAGCTTCTCAGAGTGTATATGGAATTTTCATCTTTAAGGAAAAATAAATAAAGGTGAAGTTAGAAATTCCTGGAGTGGTCTGCCTTTCACTGTCCAGCTGAGCTCCAAAGCTCTGGAACCTATAAACATGCCATTCATTCATCACTGATTAAACATCTGCTCTCTAGATGTTGTGTTATTTGTTAGTTTCTGCATCCACATTTGTGGCAGGAGACCATTCCATGAACTTTGGTGTAGCAGTCAAGTATAGTGTTCTTGTAATTAAGCTCTCTTTGTTGCAAGTAGGAGACCCACTTGAGATCTCTCGGTGAAAATAGAGTTTATTATAACATAAGGAAACTGGACCACAAAAGCCATTGGGAAGCACTAAATTCTCTCTTGCTCTTTCATGGGCAGCATGGAGTTTTTTCTTCATGGTATGTATTCTTCATGCTACTGTATTCTCTCCCTCTACCAGTCAGTTTTCTCAGTCTACCTAAAAGTTATGTGTACTCATAACTTTAGATTTAACTTGGCTTTAGCTTGACACAGACTTGATTCTACCTTCTGATATTTTTTCTTAACTTATTCTCTGATAGCTAACTCAGCATTTATGTGTTTCCTGATTAAAACTTTCAGAAACAAAAGTCCAGCCCACACCGTCTTTATGCTGGGTTATGATGCCATCCATTACTGGCCAGCCAATAAATTCTGTTTATTTGTGTCAGATTCCAATGCTAGGTCCAATTTACTGTCACCAAAGGCATGGTGTGGGGAGTTCAAAGGTTACAAAATGTAAACCTAGGTGGCAGCAAGAGTTGTAGATGAGGCACTTTTTCTTAGAAGGCAGTATTGTCAAGTACCAGCCTTGTATTTATGGTTGGAAGGGTAAGGTTATCACTAAGATCTCACAAAGTTTCCCAGTGACTAAATGATCTAAACAAAATGAAGATGAAGGCTAGGGGCACAGTGGAAGGCACTGGAAGCTAAAGAAAGAATGCATGTTTAGAATGAATTTGGAATGATTTCTCAGAAGAAAAAAAGTGTTTCTGGAAGAAGGAGTGTTGTGCCCTGCTCATCAGGAGAAGCCTAAGCAACATGTATGCTTTCTGCAGATCTCAGTCTGGCAGCTGATTCCAAGTTACATAAATCATGACCTACTTTAAACTACTAGGGACCTACTTGACTCTTAGAAAAGGCTGATATTCTAGGAAACAGCTGTAGTCTCTATATTGTGATTCTTTGTAAATCAGACAAAGATAGAAGTCTGGCTGGAGGGGCCACCTTAACTTTGTAAGTCATTGTCAAAAACATTTCAGCTATAAAAATTACATTGTCCTATCTCAATTCCTCATACTTCCTTTTATGAATTGTCCCCTCTACTACCTACTACAACTCACCACCTATGATGTGGCAAAGAAATTCTATTGAGTTTGTAGTATTATAGACATTTAGGGTAAAAGGGGAGAGGTATGAGTAGAGGAAGCAGAATTTGAGCTGAACTTATCCAGAGGGAATGTTGGGGTGACAGAAGACCTATTACATTTTTCTACCTGTGTGTATGTTTTTTTTTCCAGGGCTGCTGATAAGCTCAGGCTGTGCATTATACCCTTTAGGTTGGAACAGGCCAGAGATAATGCAAACATGTGGGAATGTCCCCAATCAATTTCAGTTAGGTAAGGTGACCGGCAGGATGGCAGTGTCAGTTTATCTGTTTTTCAAATTACTTTACCTCTTAAATGAGCCTCTGCTTGCTGGTGGTGCTTTCCTGTGTCTCTCTCACTGTTACCTTGTAAGAAGTACTGGCTTGGCCAGATTCATCTGGCCTTGCTAACTTACAAGGGGTGGACATAAATTTCACTTCCTTAACTATTTCTTTCCACATCCTTTGTATATTTTTACCCAGAATCCTGTGACCAGTTTGTGTCAACACTATGTACAGAGTGATTTCAAATGCTTGTAATTATCTGTCACCCTCCATATAAACACTAGATCCTCTTATTATTTTCTTCTAGGCACTGTTTTCTAAATATAAATCAATAGTATCTCTTCTCACTCTCCATTGAAGACATAACAAAGGGTAATTAAATTTGTATCATCCATTAGGAACATACATTAAGTTTTGGGAATTGTTACTGGCATATTAATGGCAAGAACTGTTAAATATAAGGAGTGACAGAAGTAGCTCTGGGCTCTTCCATGACTGCCAATTATCTGTGAGAATGGCTTAAATCCAGTATTGTGAATGGGGAATAGATTAGAGTCTAACTGGAAGACTTCAAAATGTTTTCCCAATCTACCATGATAGAAGAGAGTTAGAAGGGAAATGTCTAATCTTCCTTGAATATTCTCAATTGTAGGAGAGAACTTTGGAACAACTAGGCAATCCATCTCCTATAGTTTATTCCCCATTACTTCCCTTTCTCTCTGTTGCCTCAGATTGTTTTTTATCTCACCTGATCAATTTTAGGAGGAACAAGTTGTTCACTGGACAAACGTAACATGAAGGGAGGGCTATAAAGAAGATAGGACAAGTATGTAAGTAAGCTACTGGTCCTGCTAGCTGGAGTAGAGAAAAATAAAGATTTAGCACATTTTTCCTACTTGGTTGTTAGACCTATAATTCTACTTTAAAAAACAGGTTTATTGGTATATAATTCACATTCCATAGAATTTTCCCTTTTAAAGTGTACAATTACTGGTTTTTGGTATATTCACAAGGTTGTGCAATCATCACTACTATTCGATTTCAGAATATTTTCATAACCCAAAAAGAAACCTCTTACCCATTCACAGTCACTCTCAATTTCCTCCTGAGCTCAGCCCCCAGCAACTACTATATAGATTTGTTTTTTCTAAACATTTCATATAAATGAAATCATGTAATATGTGCCTTTTGTGTTTAGTTTCTTTTACTTAGAATAATGTTTTCAAAGTTCATCTACATTGTAGCATGTATCAGTACTTCCGCTTTTCATGGCTGAATAATATTTCATTGTATGAATATAACTCATTTATCTAGTCATCAGTTGATAGATTTTGGGTTTCTCCATTTTTTCACTATTGTGAATAATAATAATGCTATGAATATCTGGGTACACACTTTTGTATGCATATATTGTTTCATTTCTCTTGTGTAAGTATCTAGGTGCAGAATTTCTGAGTCAAATGGTGACTCTATGGTTAAGCCTTTGAGGAACTGCCAGGCTATTTTCCAAAGTGACTGCATCACTTTATGTATCTACCAGAAATCTTCAAGTGTTCCAATTTCCCCAATCTTCATGAACACTTATTTTCCATTTTTTTAAAATTACAGGTATCCTGGTGAGTGTGAACTGATAGCACATTGTACTTTTAATGTGCATTTTCCTGATTACTCATGGTGTTGAACATCTTTTCATATACTTATTGGCTATTTCTTTTCTGTAATTTTTGTTTTTTTTAATTTCTTTATTTTTTTAATTATTCTATTACAGTTGTCCTGAATTCCTCCCACTGCTCTCCCCTGTCCCACCCAACCCCCACTCCCACACTCTATCCTCACCCTGTTACCCATGTCCATGGATGCGTAACTTATACCTGTTCTTTTCTATATCTTCTTTAAAGAAGTGTCTATTCAAATTCTTTGCCTATTTTTAACTCAGTTATTTGCCTTGTTTTGTTATCTGTAAGAGTTCTTTCTGTATTCTGGATAGTAGAGTATTTTTAGATGTATGATTTACAAATATTTTTTCTTATTCTGTGGCTTGTATTTTCACTTCTTTGATGACATTCTTTAAAGTACAAAATTATTTAATATTATTGAAATCAAATCTTATCTATGTTTTAAATTTTTTTGATTGTGCTTTTGATGTCACATCTAAGCATATATTGTCAAATCCAAGGACATGAGGACTGGTTTTGGCCAATCTTGCATTTTCATGTGCATTTGAAGTTCATCTTGTCAATTTTGCCACAAGAGCCACTTGGGATTTTGATAGAGACTGTGTTGAACCAATAGTTAGTTTGAGAAAAGCTAATATTGCTAAATTAGTTCCAGTCCATGAGCATGAGATGATGCTCCATTGAGTTAGGTCATCTTTAATTTATTTTGATGATATTTTGTAATTTTCACTATAAAAATCTTGTTCTTCTTTTGTAAAATGTATTCCTAAGTATTTTTATCATTTTTAATGATATTGTAAATGGACTTGTTTTGTTAATTTTATTTTGGATAGTTCATTGTTACTGTATAGAAATGCAAATAATTTTTCTATATTGACCTTGTATTTTGCAACCTTGCTGAATTCATTTATCAATTCTAATAAATTTTTAGTGGATTTCTTAGGATATGTTTTATTTCAATTCTTTTCATACATTTTAATATCAATTAAACATGATCATGTTATAAATTAAGATTTTACATAAATATAGTGATTTTTTCAGGCAACAAAATATCTTCCCATAAAAATATGAGAGCTTATATAAGAATATGAGAGCTTATATGAGAATGTATTTATTAACAACATCTTAATAAAAATACATGTCAATAATAATTGAGAAAACACCCATTTAACAGTGTTTTATTTACACAAATAGTTTTTGTTGTTGTGAAATTATATGTGTCCTCATTTTTGCCCCATTACTCTCTCCTGATCTGCCTACACACTGATTTCACAATCCTCACCTTCCCATTGTCCTTGTCCATGGGTCAAGGTTCCTTGACTTGACCATTCCCATTCTTTACCCTGTTGTCCCCTCCTTCAGCCCCTCTGGTCACTGTCAGTTTGTTCTTTATTTCCATACCTCTGGTTCTATTCTGCTTACTTGTTTGTTTTGTTGATTAGGTCCACTTATAGGTGAGATCATATGGTATTTGTTTTTCACGGCCTGGCTTATTTCACCTAGCATAATACTCTCCAGTTCCATCCATCATTCTTTCTGCTGTGTAGTGTTCCACTGTGTAAACATAGCACAAATTTTTAATGCACTCATTTACTGATGGGCACTTAGGCCGTTTCCAGCACTTGGCTATTGTAAATTGTGCTATGAACATTGGGGTGCATAGGCTCTTTTGATTGGTGTTTCAGGATGCTTAGGGTGTAATACTAGCAGTGGGATTACTGGGTCAAAAGGCAGTCCCATTTTTAGTTTTCTGAGGAAATTTCATATTGATTTCCACAGTGGAGGCACCAGTCTGCAATCCCACCAACAGTGTACTAGGATTCCCTTTACTCCACAACCTTGCCAGGTCTTGTTGTTTGTTGATGGCTGCTGTGAAGTGGTATCACATTGTGGTTTGAATTTGCATCTCTTTGATGGCTAGCAATGCTGAGCATCCTTTCATATGTCTCTGGGCCCTCAGTATGTCCTCTTTGGAGAAGTGTATGTTCAGGTCCTTTGCCCATTTTTAAATTGGACTGTTTGTCTTCCTGGAGTGGAGTCATGCAAGATGTTTATATATTTTGAAGACAAAACCCTTGTCTGAGGTACTATTGGCAAATATGTTTTCCTGCACATTTGGTTCCATTTTCATTTTGTTGATGTTTTCTTTAGCCATGCAGAAGCTTTTTAGTTTAATGTAGTCGCATTTGTTTATTCTTTCCTTTATATCCCTTGCTGTAGGGGGGCATATTGGTGAAAATGTTGCTGCATGGAATATTTGAAATTTTCTTGCCTATGTTCTCCTATAGGACTTTTATGGTATCATGACTTATATTTAATCCTTTTATCCATCCTGAGTTTTTTTTTAAGTTGGTCATCGAGTTTTATTTTTTTGCATGTACCATTTCAGTACTCCCCACACCATTTGTTGAAGAGGTTATTTTTACTCCATTGTATGCTCCTTCCCTGTTTGTCAAATACTAGCTGACTTTATTGACATGAGTTTCTTTCTGGGCTGTCTAATCTGTTTTGTTGGTCTGTGTATCAGTTCTTATGACAGTACCAGGCTGTTTAGACTACAATGGGCTTGTAGTATAGTCTGATATCAGGTATTATCATCTTTCCTACTTTATTCTTCTTTCTTAAAATTGCTGAGACTATTCAGGGTCATGCATTGTTCCACATAAAATTTAGAAATGCTTATTCTATATCTGTGAAATGTGTCATTGCTATATTAATAAGGATTATGATAAATATATAAATTGCTTTCAGTAGTATGCATATTTTGATGATGTTAATATTTCCAACCATGAACAGAGTATATGCTTCCATTTATTTGTTTCTTCCCTAATTTCTTTCTTCAGTGTTCTGCAATTTTCTTAGTATAAGTGTTTTACCTCCTTGGTTAGGTTTATTTCTAGGTACTTTAATTTTTTGTTGCTGTAGTAATATATTTTTTTCTAAATTCTGTTTTTGATACACTGTTGATGATGTACAAAAATGCCTTTGATTTCTGAATACTGACTATGTATCCCGCTGTTTTAACAAATTCACTTATTAGGTAAAGTAGTTTTTTGTGGAATCTATAGGGTTTTCTATATACACTATCTTGTCATCTGCAAACAATGACAGTTTTACTTCCTCCTTTCCAATTTGGATGACTTTTTTTTCTATTGTCTGATAGCTGTGGCTAGAATTTCTGATACTATGTTGAATAGAAGCAGTGAAAGTGGACACCCTTATCTTGTTCCTGATCTTAGGAGGAAAACTTTTAGTTTTGCTGGATGTAGGTTTCTTGTATATGGCCTTTATTATGTTGAAATATCCTCCCTCTATTCCGACTTTGCTGGCTGTATTTATCATAAGTGGGTGCTACATTTTATAATTTTTTCAGTATTGATTGATATGATCATGTGGTTTTATCTTTCCTTTTGTTTATGTGATGTATTACACTTATTGATTTGTAAATATTGTACTGTCTTTGCATCCTGAGATGAATCCTACTTGATCATGGTGTATGATCTTTTAAATATATCCCTGGGGGAGGTTTGCTAATATTTGTTGAGGATTTTAGTGTCTATGTTCATCTACAATATTAGTCTGTGTTTTCTTTCCCTGTGCCCTTATCTGGTTTTGAGATTAGGATGATGCTGGCCTCATAGAAAGGGTTTGAGAGTCTTCTGACTCCTTGGGATTTTTGGAATAGTTTAGGAAGGGTAGGGGTTAGCTCTTCCTTAAATGTTTTGTAAAATTCTCCTGTGAAACCCTCCCATCCAGGGCATTTGTGTGCCAGAAATTCTTTTGATTACTGCTTCAATTTCACTAGCTGCTATCAGTATGTTCAGGCTTTCTGCTTCTTCTTGATTCAGTTTTGGAAGATTATATGTTTCTAGAAGTTTGTTTATTTCATACAGGTTTTCAAATTTCTTGGCGTATAGTTCTTTGTAGTAATTTGTTACAATACTTTGTATTTCTGTAGTATCAGTAGTAATTTCTCCTCTTTCTGATTTTATTGATTTGAGTCCTCTCTCTTAATTTTCTTTTTATTTATTGTTGTTCAGTTACAGTTGCCCCGCATTTTTCTCCATTGCTCCCAACAGCATCACAACCATTCCCACGGTCAATCACTCCACTGTCCATGTCCATAAGTCCTGTATTAGTGTTCTTTTGCTTCTTCCTTCCCTTGTTTCCCTCATTGTTCCCAACATTCTTCCCTGTGGCAGAACCTTCTGCATGGTGTGGGCCCAGCTCCCACTCGGAGATGCACAGGACCCACGCCCACAGATAGGTTCTCTCATGGGTAATCAGATTTGCAATATACATAGGCTGCTTTGAGTCTTGCTTTTTGCTGAAACTCCCTCACCCTGCAAATGCTTACTGTAATTTCCTAAAATCCATGCTAAAACTTGCAGGGACCAGTGTAACCAGCTCAACAACTTCTCCCCTTTTTATTTGCTAATATCTTTCTTCTGTGATGTGATGAGGGGCATTGGCTCCTTTGTTGTAACTTGGGCAGGGTGAGTGAGGACCATCTTGTAATGTGAGCAGAAATAAAATAATGGCCTATCATGGCGGAGGCCGCGGCTTTCACTCCCCTTGAGAGAAAAGCCACGCTGTCCTTTTTCCTCCACTGGACTTGGTAGTCTGTGTACATGTTTTTTTTCATCCATAATGACACAGACACTGCTAGCCCGTGTCCGTATCACTTCCCCTCAGGTGACTGTAAGTTTGTTCTTTATTTCCAAGCTCTGGTTCTATTTTGCTCATTTGTTTGCTTGGTTTTATTAGATTCCACTTATATGTGATATCATATGGTATTTGTTTTTCACTGACTGGCTTATTTAACTTAAATTAAAGCTCTCCATTTCCATTTATGTTGTCGTGAAGGGTAGGAATACCTTCTTTCTTTCTGTTGAATAGTATTCCATTGTGTAAATGTACCACAGTTTTTGATTCACTCATTTACCAATGGGTACTTAGGCAGTTTCCAGCCCTTGGCTACTATAAATAACACTGCTATGAATATTGAGGTGCATAGGTTTGTGGAATTTGTGATTCAGGATTTTTATGGTATAGTTCCAGAAGTGGGATCACTGGATCAAAAGGCAGTCCATTTTTAGGTTTTTGAGGGAATTCCATACTGTTTTCCACAGTGGAAGCACCAGTCTGCATTCCCACCAACAGCGTACTAGGGTTCCCTTTACTCCACAGCCTTGCCAGGAGTTGTTGATTGTTGACAAATTAACGATGGCCATTCTGACTGCTGTGAAGTGGTATCCCATTGTGATTTGAATTTGCATGTCTTTGATGGCTAGCAATGCTGAGCATCCTTTCATATGTCTCTGGGCCCTCTGTATGTCTTCCTTGGAGAAGTGTATGTTCAGGTCCTTCACCCATTTTTAAATTGGGTTGTTTGTCTTCCTGGAGTGGAGTAGTGCGAGTTCTTTATGTATTTTGAAGACAAAACCCTTGTCTGAGGTACCATTGGCAAATATGTTTTCCTGCACATTTGGTTCTGTTTTTTTTGTTGTTGTTGTTGATGTTTTCTTTAGCCATGCAGAAACCTTTCAGTTTGATGTAGTTGCATTTGTTTATTGTTTCTTTTATATATCTTGCTCTAGGGGATATATCAGTGGAAATATTGCTGAGTGAAATATATGAAATTTTCCTGCCTGTGTTTTTATCTAGGACTTTTATGGTATCATGACTTATATTTATGTCTTTTATCCATCTTGAGTTTATTTTAGTGTGTGGTATAATTTAGTGGTCTAGTTTCATTTTTTGCATGTATTTGTCCAGATCTCCGAACACTATTTATTGAAGAAGCTATTTTTACTGTATTTTATGCTTGTGCCCCCTTTGCCAAATATTAATTGACCACAGAGACTTGGGTTTCTTTTTTGGCTCTTTATTCTATTCCACTGGTCTATGTGTCTGTTCTTATACCAGTAACAGAATGTTTTGATTACAATGGCCTTGTAATATAGTTTGATATCAGGTATTGTGATCCCTTCTACTTTGTTCTTCTTTTTCAAAATTGCTGAGGGTATTTGGGGTCATTTATGGTTTTATATAAATTTTAGGAATATTTGTTATATATCTGTGAAATATGTCATTGGCATTTTTGTAGCGATTGCATTGAATCTATAAAATTGCTTTGGGTAGTATGGGCATTTTGATCATTTTAATTGTTCTGATCCACAAATGCGGTATATGCTTCCATTTATTTGTGTCTTCCTTAATAGCTTTCTTCAGTATTATGTTACTTTCTAAGTACAGGTCTTTTGCTTCCTTGGTTAAATTTATTCCTAAGTATTTTATTTTTGTTGTTGCTATAGTAAATGGATTTTCCCCCTAATTTCTGTTTCTGATATTTCATTGTTGGTGTACAAAAATGCCTTTGATTTCTGAATATTGACTTTTTATCCTTCTGCTTTGCCAAATTCTTTTATTAGGTCATGTAATTTTTTGTTGAATTTTATAGGGTTTTCCATGTACAGTATCATGTCATCTGCAAACATTGACACTTGTACTTACTCCTTTCCAATTTGGGTGAATTTTATGCCTTGCTATTGTCTTATCACTGTGGCTAGCACTTCCAAGACTATGTTAAATAAAAGTAGTAAAAGTGGACACCTTTGTCTTGTGCCTGATCTTAGAGGAAATACTTTTAATTTTTCCAGTTATGTATCATGTTGAATGTAGGTTTCTCATATGTGGACTTTATTATGTTGAGGTATTCTTTCTCTATTCCCACTTTGCTGTGTTTTTTTTTTCATGAGTGGGTGCTGTACCTTATCAAATGTTTCTTCTGCATCTATTGATATGAACATGTGGTTTTTGTCTTTCGTATTGTTTATGTGATGTATTATATTTATGTATTTGCATATATTGTACCATCCTTTCATTCCTGTGATGGATCCCATTGATCATTTTGAATGATCTTTTTAATGTGTTGCTGGATCTGATTTGCCAATATTTTGTTGAGCATTTTAGCATCTATGTGCATAAGTGATATTGGCCTATGGTTTTCTTTCTTTTTTTGTGTGTTTATCTTGTTTTGGGATTAGGATAATACTGGCATCATAAAAACAGTTTGGGAATCTTCCCTCTTCTCCAATTTTTTGGAATAGTGGGAGGAAGACAGCTGTTCTTTAAATGTTTGGTAAAATTATCCTGGGAATCTGTCTGGACCAGGACTTTAGTGTGTCAGCCAGCAGGGTTTTTTTTATTATTTCTTCAATTTCACTAGGTAACATAGGTCTATTCAGGCTTTCTGCTTTGTCTTGACTTAATTCTTGAGGATTATGTATTTCTAGAAATTTGTCCACTTCACCCAGGTTTTCAAATTTCTTGTCATATAGTTGTTTGTAGTGAGTTCCTACATTCTTTTGTATTTCTCTGGTATCAGTTGTAATTTCTCTTCTTTCTTTTCTGATTTTATTTATTTGGGTCATCTCTCTTTTTTGTCCTGGTGAGTCTAGGGAAGTATTTTTTATTTTGTTCATCTTTTCAGAGAATGAGATCCTGGATTTATTTATCTTTTGGATTTTTTTAGTCTCTATGTCATTTAATTCTTCTCTGATCTTGATTAATTCCTTCTTCCAACTCACTCTGTTGTTTGTTTTTTTTTTGTTGTTGTGTTTATCATTTGTGTAGATGTAGACTTAAGTGTTTATTTGAAATTTTTCATTTTTAGGTAGGCCTATATTGCTATGAATTTTCATCTTAGGACTTCCTTTGCTGTATCCCATACATAGGTTTGGGGGTTTTGTATGTTCATTTTCATTTGTTTACAGAAACTTTTTGATTTCCTCATTGTTATCCCATTCATTGTTTAATAACATGGCATTTATTCTCCACATATTTGAATATAATTAAGTTTTTTTCCTTGAGGTTGGTTTCTAGTTTCAAGCCATTGTGGTCTAAAAAATGCTTAATATGATCTCAATGTGCTAAAATTAATATAGGTGGGATGGGAATAAGAAGGAGAAAAGAAAGAAAAGCTTAAGAGGTGTCTATAGGAAAAGGAAGTGATTTTGAGATGACAGAGGGCAAAGGAATACTACATGAAAACCAGTATAAGACAGGGAAAATTTAAAATTTGAGATAAAAAAAAAAAAAGGTCAGGATGAAGGAGAAAAAGAAACAGGCCAGTACAGGAGAAAGTTCAAAATTTGGACAAAAATGAATGGGCTGGATGAAGGCAGAATAGAGTACAAGAGAAGAATGCTACAATTTGAGATTTTAAATATAGTGTATATCTAGAAATAAAATTTAAAAAAATTCAACAACTACCATATCCACAACCAATGATCAAAAATTGGTAAAGGTGGAGAGAGAACACAGGTATTTCAAGACCAAAAAAAAAAAAAAACTGTGAGATGACCACTGACAAAATTTGTTTTGAGAGGCTGGACTGCGTAGAAATATCAGAAGTGCAGGATAGAAACTAATTGTAGCAAGATATAAAGCAAAATTTAAAACAAAAATAATAAGAGAAAAGAAGGTCAAATGGGGTAAGAGATGGGAGGATCAAAATATGAGACTTGAAATAAACTATAATATAAAGCCTAGTGACTTAATATGCTCAAACTTGAAAGATAAGAAATGAACATTAAAAAAACTATGCAACCAACAAAATATCACAAGTCATGGAGAAGACCATGGTGGATATTTTCTTGGCAGCATCTAGTATTTGCCACTGTTTGTCACTTTCTGGATCTGACTGGTGATGTCAGATAGTGACCCTGTGTAGGCTTAGGCAGCCTGTTTGAAACTACCAGGGAACTACTATCTGTAGCAGCCGGTAGCTGCTCTCTCAGTTCTCCCTCCAAAGACACCAGCCCCAGCCTCTCTTCAAGTGTTTCTAGTCCACTATGTCTCCCACATTTTGCCAGAGCCCAGGGTAAGTGGCTTCAAATGGAGATTTATGTGTGGGCCCTGTAAATGGCTCTTTGCATCTCTAGCTGCCTGATCCTGGCAGAGAGAAACTCTGGTGTTTTAGCAGTTGGATGTCCCAAATTGATGGCCTTCAATTGTGTTTATCAGAGGATCATTAATTTTTCTTTCTTCTTTTAGTCAATTTTTGTTATCGTTCCTCTCTCCATTGTTTTTTCCTTTACTTACCCTTCTGTCTTGCACCATATGTCTGTGCAAGGGTGCTAGGTCCCCTCTCCCCAGCGCACTGGACATTTTTGCCCTGTGAATGCTTATATATAAATGGATTGCTGAATCCTACTTGAGTCAAGCCCTCCTAGTTCCTTTTTTGAAAGAACTTTGCATTCTTCCAACTGCCTAAGTGTCTCTCATCCCTCTTAGACTCATACTTTCTGTCCATATTCTCTAATTACATGTTCCCATACTTGCATCTTAATAGTTAATGCTGAAAAGAAGAGACAACATGTAGCATCCTTGGCCGTTTTCTGGTCAGCTGCCCAAACATACACAATAGTGTCAGCTGTATTAACTGTTTTCTTGCAAAGTAGAGTTGCCAGGAATAGCAGAAAAACAAATAGTAGAATTAAAAATTTTAATGATGTGTCGAGAATATCAAGTTTGTGAATATCAAGGTTTGGAAACATCAGGGCTAGAAGCAGTCTTTATTCTCAGAACTTTCTTTAATACTGTGGAGATTCTGGCAGTGTGGAATCATCCTCAGCACACCTTAAATATTTTCTGGATGGATGAATGTAATAGGATGAAAGTACATGTAATGTCCACTGTACAGACTTTTTTTAAAATTGAAAGCCAGCATGGTATACTGAAAGATCATAGGTTTTGGAGTCAAAGAGTCAAAGATCTTGGTTAGTATCCAAGCTTTTCTACCTATGTAGTTGTATGGGGGTAAAATTGCTTGATGCTTTTGTCTGTTTCATTTTCTGTAAAATGGGGGATTATAATAATACTTGTCCAAGTGTTTTTACAATAAAAAAGGGCATATTAAAGTACCTAGCACAGTGTTTGACTTAAAGTAAATGTGACTTTCTTTAAAAGATAGCATAGAATGTGCTGGGGGAGGGGCGGGTAGGCTATCAATTGATGGCCCTTACTATAAATCTGCTGTTGGCTCTACACTCTACTATGTGTTCTGCATTTTGGGAAGGGAGATTCACAGAGCCAAGAAAGAATTGGGCTTTATTTAAGGAATAAAGCTTCTTACCCTGTCTTCCTTGAGAGAGATGAAGAGGGTAGAAAAAACAATAGAATCAGGCATTATCAGTATGCCAAAATTCCTTTGAGAGTGTGTAAAAGATATTTCTCACTCTGCGACTCCAAATGGCCTCCTCTATCCTTCAGTATAAAGAGATCACATTCATGTTTTCACCTCTTATTTTCCTAGCTTTCCATTCATTACCCTAAATCATCTATATTTATGATTTTTAGTCTTAACCTTAGTTATCATGGATATAACTTGTATTAAGGCAGCAGTCTTGATATCTCCGCTGGACTAAATATATCCATAGATTACTTGCTACTCTTCCCATAGTGAGGCTGGGTGTATTTCTAACCTCTATCTCTTGAATGTGGGTTAGCCTATAACTGATTTAATCAATAGAGTATGGCAGAAGTGACATTAAGCTTGTTCTAGGCCTAGCCTCTAAAGAGCATGCAGTTTTTTGTGAAAATATGAGCCATCATATAAAAAATATGACTTCTTTGCTGGATAGACTACATGGAAAGTTCCAGAAATATTTAGAGACAGAGAGAGAAACCCAGCTCAGTCCAAACTTCCAGTCATTTCTGCCATGACAAGAAATATGTGCTTGAAGAAGTGTTGAACCCTCCATAGTAAACATCTGGATGCCACTGAATGGCCCCAGTTAATGTCAATTGCAGTAGGAATATTGCTCAGCTGGGACCTGACCAAATTGTGACTGACAGACTCATGAGATATAATAAAATAGTTGTTGTTTTAAGCTGCTAGGTTCTGGAGTAGTTTGTTATACAACAATAGATAATGAGGAAAAATGCCAAATAAATACATATAAATTTAAAATTATTATGTGTAATCAAAAGTAATTTATATATGTAACAACATAAAATAGTGTATAAAGGTTCAGAATGCAAAGCCAGGTTTTCTCTGGACCTCCTCAGTCCCATTCCTCAAAGGGACCATTAAATTACTTTTTAGGGACTTCCAGCCAAGATGGAGGTATAAGTAGATACACTTTGCTTCCTCACACAATCAAAAGAAGAACATCAACAAACAAATTAAAAAAAATAAGAACTGACAGAAAATTAAACTTTATGGAAGTCTAACAACCAAGGTGTTAAAGAAGAAAAATTCATGAAGACTAGTAGGAGGGACAGAGATGGGCAGCTAGGTGGAGAGGAGTCACAGCAAGGCAGTGGCTAGAGGGCCAGGGTGGGCAAGGAGGCAACTGGTGGACCAGGCAGTCCTACATATGCATGCAGATAAACCAGAAGGAACAAATGGGGAGCAAGACAGACCAATCAACCCAGGATTTCAGTGTGATGAAATAAACTTCAAAACCTCTGAGTGAAAAAATCTGTGGGGGCTACAGTGCGGAGAAACTCCCAGACTCACAAGACAGTTCATTAGAGACATCCTCATAGTCCTAGAATGTACACAAAAACACCCACCTGGGAATAAGCACCAGAAGGGCCCAATTTGCTTGTGGGGAGCAGAGGAAGTGACTGAAAGTTGACTGAGAGATGAGCAAATGGCACTGTTCCCTCTCGGACACCTCCCCCACATACAGTGCCACAACATAGCGATTTGGGTTGCCCTGCTCTGGCGAATACCTAGGGCTCCACCCCTTATTACATAAAAAGTGTGCCAAGACAAAAAAAAAATGGACCAAATGAAAGAACAGATCAAAGCTCCAGAAAAAAATACAACTAAGCAATGAAGAGACAGCCAACCTATCAGATGCACAATTCAAAACACTGGTAATCAGGATGCTTACAGAAATGATTGAGTATGGTCACAAAATAGAGGAAAAAGTAAAATAAAGGAAAATGTACAGAGAACCAACGGTGATGGGAAGGGGACTGGGACTCAAATCATCACTTTGGAGCAGCAGGAAGAAATAAATATTCAACCAGAACAGAGTGAAGAAACAAGAATTTTTAAAAAATGAGGAGAGGCTTAGGAACCTCTGGGACAACTTTAATCAACCTCTGTCACCCCTATGTAAGAAGCATAGGGGTGACAGAAGGAGAAGAAGAAGAGCATCAAATTGAAAACTTGTTTGAAAAAAATGATTTGAGATAAATTCCCCAATCTGGAAAAGGAAATAGACTTCCAGGCAGTGCAGGAAGTTCCAAAGAAACAGGACCCAAGGAAGCACACACCAAGGCACATCATTATTACATTACCCAAGATTAAACATAAAGAAAGACTATTAAATGCAGCCACAGAAAATGAGACAGTTACCTACAAAGGAGTTCCCATCAGACTGTCAGGTGATTTCTCAAAAGAAATGTACAGGCAATAAGGGGCTGGAAGAAGTATTACAAGTAATTAAAGTCAAGAACTTATATTCAAGATTGCTCTATCCAGAAAAGCTATCATTTAGAATAGAAGGGCAGATAAAGACCTGCCCAGACAAGGTGAAGTTAAAGGAATTCATTATCACCAAGCTCCTATTATATGAAATGTTAAAGGGAATTTTCTAAGCAAAAGAAGAAGATAAAAAACTATCAACAGGACTTCTGGCCAAGATGGAGGCGTAGGTGGACACGCTGTGCCTTCTCTTGCAACCAAGATTAAGGACAACAAAAATATAGAACAACAACAACAAAAAAAAACCCAACCAGGACAGAGAGAAAATTGAATTGTATGGGAGTCCGAAAACGATTCACCCAGACCAGTAAGAGGGGCGGAGTCCATGGGCAGAGTCGGGTTGCAGCGGGGTAAGACGATGGCTGATTGTCCTGGGTGCACAGTCACCCCAGGCACACAGGTGGCGGTTGCTGGTTGCTGAATGCAAGGAGGCCAAGTGGGGTGCACAAGGTGGCTGACCATGGACACACATTCACGCGCAGATAAACTAGGCAAAAACGAGCAGGAAGACAGACTGCATGATTCAGGGCCCCAGCACCAGGAAGTGAAGCCTAAAAGCACTCATTGAAAATACTTGTATGGGCTGAGGTGCCGAGAGGGAGTCCCAGCCTCACAGGAGAGTTTGTTGGGGAGACTCACAGGGTCCTGGAGCATGTGCGGGCCCACCCACATGGGAATCAGCACCAGAAGGGCCCAATTTGCTTGGGTAAAGTGGCTGAAGGGACTGGAATCCACGAGAGAGCGTGGAGCAAGTGCCATTGTTCTCTCTTGGACCCCACACCCACATCCAGCATCACAACCCAGCGACTGGGCTGCCCCACCCTGGTGAATGCCTAAGGCTCTGCCCCTCACTATATAACAGCCGTGAGCAGACAAAAACAAAAAACAAAAACAAACAAACCAAACCCAAACAAAAACAAAAACAAAAAAACAAAAACAAAACCAAGGATGGCTCAAATGGGAGAACAGACCGGGGCTCTGGAGCTAATTCATCTGAGTGACCAGGAGGTGGTCAACCTATCAGATGCAGAGCTCAAAGCACTGGTAGTCAACCTGTCAGAAGCACAGTTCAAAGCACTGGTGATTAGGAAGCTCACAGAATTGGTTGATTTGCTAAATATGATTTAGCAAGAATAGTGTAGGAAAACTAGAAGCTAAAGAACTTATGACACATGAACATGAACTAAAGGGGGGTATGTGGGTGGGAGGGGGTGTGCAGGGTGGAGGGTAATGAAGGGGGGAATGGGACAACAGTAACAGCATAATCGATAAAATATATTTAAAAATATTCATCCTGAATAACTGGTAATGTAATATCCTTAGTTTGCAAAAGTGTCTGTTTTCTAATTAATGTGGGGCTTATTTGGGGTTTTCAATATTAATATGACTATGTTAAGTGAAAAACCTTTTTTCAAAATGGGAACATTTTAACAATGAACCATATTCTACATATTTTCTCTTGGAGAATTTGAGAATTAAAGTTTACAATTTTTATTGAAAAGCAGGTAATTTTTTTTTTTATGGGAGAGAAAGAGATGTGGGGTGTGTGTATGTGCAAACTCTGTAAAGTGGCTATTATTATCCTACTTAACTGATAAAAAAAATTGAGACTCAGAGAAAATTCACATGTAATATGTATATTTATGTGTTGGTATATTCATGTAAGTACATATGCATGTGTGTTTGTGTATGTACATAATTTGCATTGGGAAAAGGACTGATTATATAGGATGGGGCAAAATTAGGTTTATAGTTCATATGGAAAATTATACAATAAGTAATAATACAACAATAAATTCTGTGTTTCATATCCTCACAACTGTAAACCTACTTTTTCCCTACCCTGTAGTTAAATTATGTTAAAACTTGCCTTCTCTAGGTGGTTGATATTTCAAGAGGTATATTCATATGTATTTATTTTATTTTTAGTTACCATTTATAATGAATATTCTTTTGTACTAGTTTCAATATTCTTTTGTACTAGCATGATATATTGCTTAAATGATCAGGTAGTTTACAAAGTATTCCCCCCAGCTATTCCTAGCACCCACCTGGCACCATACATAGTTATTACAATATTATTGACTATTTTACCTATGCTGCACTTTATATCCCCATGACTATTTTTTAGCTGTTGATTTGTACTCCTTAATCCCTTCATCTTTTTCATCCAGTCTCTCAAACCCTCAGCACTCTGGCAACCATAATTCTCTTCTTTGTGCCTATGTGTCACTTTCAATTTTGTTTGTTCATTTATTTTCTTTAGATTCCACATAAAAGTCAAATGATATAGTATTTGTCTTTCTCTGACTTACATTTCACTTAGCATAATACCATCTAGGTCCATCCATGCTGTCACAAATGGTAAAATTTTATTTCTTTTTAATGCTGAGCAATATTGCATTGTACATATGGGAAAGTAGCCAGTACTGCATGGTGTCTCCCCAACCCCATCCTTCAGCCTGAGTCCCCTGTAAATCTTTTAGTATAATCAAAAACGCATAAATAAGGCAATGACTGGACTTGATGTAATTCAGAAAGAGGTCCTCAGTGAAATAGATATGTGTAAAAAGTAGATTTGACCTGAACTAATAAAGGCATCTAAATCATCTTACTAAACTTGATTACAGAGGAAATAAAAATATTTTGAGTTCCACATGTTCTAAGGTTATGTACAGTCTACCTAGGGACTCTCTGATCTTCTGGAATGTCTACTCCTTATCTCTGTCTTTCTTCTTGAGAGAAAAAGATATGTTTATATATGTGCGTGGGGTGGGTAGGATAAAGGATCAAAAGGGAGTTGAAGAAGAAAAAGCTCAAGAAAAAAATTTACAGTTGCAAATCAATCTGAAACTCCTTATCCCCTAAATGTTTGACCTTTTTCTTTTCACCACATTTCCTGTTTCTAAGATATCTCCCAGTCCATTTTCCAGGTCATTTGCCATCCCAGTCCCCTGGTGCTTTATCTACCCTTCCCTGGAAGAGTAGAACAATGCTCTTACCTGGCTCTTGCCCACCAGAGTCATCAGTTCAGCAGTGTAGAGAATTGACTCTTTTTTCTTTTTATTCATTTAAAAAATTAAAGACTTCCAGTCAACATGACAGTGAAGTTAAACATAGCTCATGTCTTTGTGCAACCACATAAAAAATACAACTAAATACAGAAAAACTTTTATTTAGAACCACCACAAATTGAGCTGAATGGAAGCTCAATAACTATAGAATTGCAGAAGATACCACATCAAGACTGGAAAGAGGTGGTGGAGATGCAGAACAGGCTAGTCTCACACTCATGTGTTGTGTGTAAAAATTGAGAGGGATATCTTGGGAGTGAAGGGTTCCAGCCCTACCTGCACCAAGCCCCCCAGCCCAGGAATCCAGTGCCAGGAAGATAAGTACTAGAGTCCCAAGAAGTTCCTCTTAAAGGACATACACAAGGATTTAATTAGACTCACTCCCTCTGAGCTCCAGCATGGGGAAAGCAGCTTGAAAGGCAGCAGAGGTGTATGTGGAAGAACTGAAGTGTCTGGCATCAGGGCAAGAGCTGGTGGGGCAGCTTTCTCCCAGACAGAAGTGCTGGCAGAGTCCAGTGTTCCTTTTCTGAGCCCTCCCCACACAGAGCCAGTAGGTGGGCACCATATCTGAGACTCCATCAACTGGCCCACACAGTTTGCCCCACCCTGGAAATTCCTTGAGGCTTTGTGCCACCCAACTTTCAGGTTCATCTAAGCTGTTTCTAATGGCTTATCCATATGAATGGCTTGTCTTGGCTCATGCTTCAGATTTTCCTAAATTCTCTCAAATAAGCATAATCTGGCTTTAGCGAGCCCCATACCTCTTGTTAGTGGCTGCAGACACAGCACTAGAAGCAGCTGGCCTTGGTCCAAAGCTAGGCCTCACCTGGGCATCCCCAAGCTTAGCAAAATAGTAGATCTTTGCATTACTTTGTAGCTTATGCTGGAATTTTAATACCCTACTGTCAACAATGATAGATCTTCCAATAAAAAAGTCAACAAAAATATTGCAGAATTGAACAACATTCCTGATCAAATGGACTTAACTCATATTTATAGAACATTTACCCCATGGAAGCAAAATACACATTCTTCTCAAACACATATGGCTTATGCTCAAAGATAGACCACATGGTAGGACACAAAACAAGCCTTAACAAATTAAAGAAAATTGAATTCCTATCAAGCATCTTCTCAGATCACAATGGCTACAAACTAGAAATCAACCTCCAGGAAAAAACCTCCAAAACATTCAAATACATGGAGACTGAATGAGATGTTATTAAATAATGAATGGGTTAACAATGAGATAAAAAAATAAATCAAAATGTATCTGGAAACAAATGATATTGGGCACACAATAACCCAAAACCTATGGGACACTGCAGAAGCAGTTCCCAGAAGGAAGTTCATAGTAACACAGGCCTACCTAAAGAATATAGGGAAATCTCAAATAAGCAACTGAACCCTACATCTACAAGAATTAGCTGCACAGTAACAAACAAAACCCAGAGCAAGCAGGAAAAGAGAAACAATCAAGATCAGAGCAGAATTAAATGACATAAAGACTAAAACAAATACAAAGGATTAATTAATCCAAAAGCTGTTTTTTTAAAGATAAATAAAATATCAAGCCTTTAATCAGACTCATCAAGAAAAAGAGAGAGAGGTCCCAAATAAGTAAAATCAGAAATGAAAGGGAAGTAACAATCAATATCATAGAAATAGAAAATATTGTATGAAATTACTATGAACAACCAGACCATCAGGGCAAAATGGATACATTTGTAGAAACATAGAATCTTCCAAAACCAAATCAGAAAGAAGCAGAAAACTTGAATAGACCAATAACAACCAGGAGAATTGAAGCAGTAATATAAAAACTGCCTACACACAAAATCTCTGGATCAGATATTATACCAGGTGAATTTTACCAAACATTCAAGCAAGAACCAACTCTTATCCTTCTCAAACTGTTTCAACACATTCAAGAAGAGGGACTACTACCAAACTCTTTTACAAGGCCAGTGTTATGCTAATCCCAAAACTAGTTAAAGACACAACAAAGAAAGAAAATAACAGGCCAATATCTTTTCAGAATGCTAAATCCTCAACAAAATATTAGTAAACAGGATCCTACAATACATTAAAAAGATCATACACCATGATCAAGTGGGATTTATTCCAGGGATACAAAGATGGTACAACATTCACAAATGTGACACATCACATAAACAAAAGAAAAGGAAAGACAAAAATCACATGATCATGTTTTTTTTTACTTTTTTTATTGTTGTTCAACTACAGTTGTCTCCATTTCCCCCAATCATATCAATAGATGTTTAAAAAACATTTGATAAAGTCCAGCACCCATTTATGGTAAAAAAAAAAAAAACACTCAGCAAAGTGTGAGTAGAGGAAGCCTACCTCAATATAATAAAGGCCATATATGAAAAGGCTACTACTTACATCATATTCAATGGTCAAAAACTAAAAACCGATGATGTTTCTCTCTCACATCAATGTTTCTCTCCCTCTCTCTCTCTCCCTCCCTTCTCTTTCTCTCTAAAAAAAATCAATAAAAATTTTTAGCCTTAGCTGGTGTGGCTCAGTGGATTGAGCATGGGCCTGTGAACCAAAGGATCGGGGTTTGATTCCCAGTCAGGGCACATGCCTGGTTTGTGGGCCAGTTCCCAGCAGGGGACACACAAGAGTCAATCATACATTGATGTTTCTCTCCCTCTCTCCCTCTCTCCTTCCCTTCCTCTCTAAAGATAAATAAATAAAATGTTTAAAAAATTGAAAAAAATACTTCTATAAAAAAAGAACAAGACAAGGGTGTCCACTTTCACCACTCTTACACTGTAGGTTCTAGACACAGTTGTCAGAATAGAAGAAAAAATAAAAGGCATCCAAATTAGAAAGGTGGAAGTAAAATGTCATTATTTGCAGATGACATGATAGTGTACATAGAAAACCCTATATGCTCCACCAAAAATCTACTCAACCTAATAAGTAAGTTCAGGAAAGTATTGAGATACAAAGTCAATATTCAGAAATTGTACACCAGCAATGAACTACCAGAAAGATAAACTAAGAAAAACATCTCATTTTCTATAGCAACAAATAAAATAAAGTACCTAGGATTAAATTTAACCATGGAGGTAAAAAACCTGAATGAGAAAAACTATGGAATACTGAAGAAAGCAATTGAGTAAGCTACAAATAAATGGAAACATTTGGCATAGATTGTAAGAAATAACATCATCAAAATATTCACACTACCCAAAGCAATCTATAGACTCAACACAATTCTTATTAAAATTCCAATTACATATTTCACAGATCTAGAACAAATATTTAAAAAATATATGGAAGGAAAAAATATCCCAAGTAAATACCGTAATCATGAGAAAGAAGAACAAAGTTGTTGGAATCACAGTACCTGAAATCAAACCATACTACAAGGCCTCTGTAATCTAAACAGTCTGGAACTGGCATTAGAATTGACACATAGGAGGATCCAGGATGGCTGCAAAGTAGCTGGAAGCTCCAGTCACTTGCTCCCAGGCCCTGACCAGTCTTGCAACTAAACCACAGAGCAATCACCTTGAAAATCCAGTGGAGAGTGAGTGAGAGCATGTGTGAATGATCTGGAGAGTGAGCAAGAACCTGCCAGCCTTCAGAGCACTTGTGAGTGGGCTGCCTGGGCTCTCCTCAAGGAGCAACTGCTGCCACCACTGCCACTGCCCAATCCAGCACTTCTGGCTGTGCAGATTCAGGGTGGCTGCAGACTGGCTCAAGACCCGCAATCTCTGGTGGTGGAGAGAAATGACCAGGGAGGTGCTGCCTATAGAAACAGCATTACAGGATCAGACCCCACCTCCAAGGCTGAGAATCACTGGGAGGCTCAGAGGGAGAGCACCTTGCCATTGCCCCATGTTATAGGATTGCTGCTGCAATTTTCCCAGTGCCCTCCAGGAAAGATCCAGAGAGAAACTTTATTTAACACTGTCAGAGGCTCTGGCAAGCTGTGGCCAGCCTGACTGAGAGAGATTTTGTAATTTTGGGGGAGGGGACGTGTGTAGAGAACAGGACCTTCAGGGCTTGGTGCTGCAGCATGGAAGCCACACACAAACTCTTTTAAAAGAGGAGCTGAGGTGAGACTCGAGACTTGGCAGGGTCCTGGTGCTCATGTGTGTTTACGTTCCTGCACAATGGCTCTGACAAAAAAGAACTCAGAGGGATAGAGTTACACTGAAGGGACTGTGGGACCCAACCCATTAAGGCTGGCATGCAGTGGACTGTACAGAGGGGAGAGTTCAGGCACAGGTTCCCTGTGAGTGTGACAGGATGGAGACTGGGATGGCAAGATTTGCTGTAGCTAGGCAGGTCCCTTCACGGACAGGTGAGTCCAAACCCACCTGTTAGATTACGGGATCTACAAATTAGTGAGGCCAGGCTCAGGAGCCTCCTGCTAGGTGCAATTCTGCAGGGGAAGGAAGAAAAAGCTCTGAAAGGGCCCAATTTACCAGACACTAAGGGCTACACCATGCCTTAGACCCTGATCCACTAAAATCAATAGAGCAGAGAGATTAGAGACAGGTGCAACAAGGGGTACTCAGGGCCCCACTCAGCCTTTGTGCCTGACAGAGCTTCTGTCTTCACCAAGCAGGAAAGAGTAGCCCCTTTTACATGGACTGGCCACACAGAGGAAACAGACAACTAATTCATCAGAAACTACACATTACTGGAAAGAATCTGGAACAGACAAAGATAAGTGGTAAGAGGGTGGGGCAACACTTCCACCATTTGCCCTGAAGTCTGAACAGTGCCCCTCAGGGGTAATCAAAGGTTCCCACCTTCCCAAATGCACCAAAGGCCCCCTCTGGAGGCAAGTGGAGAAGGTACTGTCAATCCTCTTTGAGGCATTAAATGAACCACTCCTGGGCCCTGGGCTGATGGAATGCTGGCAGAGCAGAACAGTGGGGACTAGCCAAATATGAAGGAGACAGCCATAAGCTATGGATTGCTTGTAGTCTAAAACAGGCTCCCTAGGGCCAGATAGGATACCATCTGACATTACCAGGAGGTGATCTAGAAATAGGAGACAGTAGTAACACTGAATTCTACTGACATGAATTCCATTGATGTCTTCTTCATTATTTGTGTTATTTTCTCTCCTGCATAGCTTTTTAACTTTCATTTCTTTTCCTTCAAGTTTGTGCCCATTATTTCACTAGTTTTTTATTTTAGTTTATTTCAAATTTCATATTTTGCTCCTGCCCTCTCTTACTCCATTTTACCTTCTTCCTCCTAATTCTTATTTTTGTTTTAATTTTTTTTGTGTTGCTTCAACTTCTTTCTATTCCACACTCCTATTTGCTACTACCCCCAGCCTCTCAAAACAAATTTTCTTGTGATTAGCCATCTCACATTATTTTTCCCAGTCTTAAAATACCTTTATCAGTCTCTCCACCTTTATCAGTCTTTACTCGTTTTTTGTTACGGTGGTCATTGTTATATTTATTCAATTTTATTTCCAGATATTTTTGTATTTCAAGTCTCAAATTTTACCATTCCCCTCTCCTACCCCTTTTTCCCTTCCTCTTGCCATTTCTTTGTCATTTCAAATTTTAAGTTTTACCTGTCTTAGCCTAGTTTTCATTCCTCATTCTTAATATTTATTTCCCTATTATGCTCTCAAAATCACTTTTTTCCCCTCTAGACATCTCTTAAGCTTTTCTTTCTCTCCTTCTTATCCCCTTCTACCTATATTGATCATTGTTCACTTGTCATTTGTATTGCTGTGGTGGAAACTTTTTCTCCAATTTGGTTCCTATTTTATTCACAATATATACTTATTTTTTTTGTTTAAACCTCATACAATACTGTTCCCCTTTTTTACTCCATTTTGCCTTTTTTCTTCCTTTTATATTTAAAATGTAAATTTTCTTTTATTTTTTATTCTCCTTGTTTCTATTCCCTACTCTTATTATTTCTTCTCCCTCTACCTTTTCAAAATAATTTTTATTTCAGTTAGTCATCTCATATTTGTTTTTCTTGCAATAGGCTTAATCTTTTTTCACATTTATTAATATTTGCTGTTGATAGTGTGGTTGTGGGTGGTGGTTATTTTTGCAGGTATGGATTTGTTTCCTGGGCTATTTGATTTTGTTCTAGCAGCAACTGTACAACAACATACAAGACATGGTGGATGGTGTTACTATCAGTCACAAAGCTAGAGAAAAGGACCCACCAAAGAATGACCCAATAACAACCAAAACCAAATTAAAACCAGAAAGGCCACATAAAATGCATAAAAGGCATCCCAGGTCAGCAGATAAAGGAGACCACATCAGTGAGTCCCACAGAAGGTTCATGCCATAAGGTCAGGGAGTAAAAGCAGGCCAATCTAATACCCAGAAACAAATGATAAGAGTCAACTAAAATAGGGAGACAAAGAAAAAAACCAATTGAAAGGAAAGGAAGAATCCCCAGAAAGAAAGATTGCTAAATGAAATTGAGTCAAACAAACTAACAAAATAATGGTTATAAGGATGCTCAAAGAGCTCAGTGAGAGCTCCAAGGAACTCTATAAAACCTACAAGGAATCTATTAGGAACTACGCCAGCATAAAAAAGACATAGAAGCTATCAATAAGAGCCAGAAGGAAACAAAAAATGCAGTATCTGAAATGAACACACTAGAAGGAATTAAATGAGACTAGATGAAGCAGAACATTGAATCACCAAGGTGGAAAATAAGGTAGAAAAAAACTGCCAGACAGAGCAACAAAATGAAATAATACTAAAAAATAATGAAGAGAGCCCTGGTTGGTGTGGCTCAGTACAATGAGTGCTGGCCTGTGAACCAAAGGGTCATCAGTTCGATTCCCATTCAGGGCACATGCCTGGATTGCAGGCCAAGTCCTTAGTGAGAGGCAAGCAAGAGGCAACTACACATGAATGTTTCTCTCCCTCCCTTGCCCTCTCTAAGAATAAATAATTAATTTTTTTAAGAAAAAGAATGAAGAGAGATTAAGGGAGCTGCAGGACAACATGAAACATAATGGTATCTGTATCATAGGAATACCAGAAGGAGAAAAAGAGGAGCAATGGATAGAAAACCTGTTTGAAAAAGTAATGACAGAAAACTTCCATAACTTAAGGGAAAATGTCACACAAGTCCAGGAAGCACAGAGGGTCCCAATCAAGATGAATCCAGAGCCCTGGCTGGCATGACTCAGTGGATTGAGTGCAAGCCTGTGAAACAAAGGGTCGCTCGTTTGATTCCCAGTCTGGGGAGCATGACTGGGTTGTGGGCCAGGTCCCCTTTCCCCTGTAAGGGGCACACAAGAGGCAACCACACATTAATGTTTCTGTCCCTTTCTTTCTCACTCCCTTCCTCTCTCTAAAAATAAATAAATAAAATAATTACAAAAAAAAGATGAACCCAGAGAGTCACTCCAAGACACATAAAATTAAAATTGAAAAAATTAAAGGCAAAGAGATAATCATAAAAGCATCAAAGGAGAAACAGCTAGTAGCATACAAGGGAGCTCTGACAAGGCTATCAGTTTACTTCTCCATAGAAACACTACAAGCCAGAAAGTAATGGCAATAAATGTTCCAATAATGAAAAGCAAAAGCCTGCAACCAAGACTACTCTAACCAACAAGCATCTCATTTATTTTTTAAATCATTTTATTGTTGTTCAATTACACTTGTCTGCATTTACCCCCCCACCATGCCCCCCACCCCAGCCAAACCTCCCTCCCTCCCTTGCTTCCAACCCCCCTTGGTTGTGTCCATGTGTCCTTTATAGTTGTTCCTGAAAAACCTTCCCCTCATTATCCCCTCCGACCTCCCCTCTTGTTACTGTCAGATTGATCTTAATTTCAATATCTCTGGTTATATTTTGCTTGCTTTTTCTTTTTTTGATTAGATTCCAGTAAAGGTGAGATCATATGGTATTTGTGCCTCACTACTTATTTCACTTAGCATAGTGCTCTCCAGTTCTATCCATGCTGTCACAAAGGATAGGAGCTCCTTCTTTCTCTCTGCTGCATAGTATTCCACTGTGTAAATGTACCATGGTTTGGTGGATATGTATTGTTTTAGCCATTTTCCTCTGGGAAACTCCTTATTTTGCCTTCCATTTTAAATGAGATCCTTTTTAGGGATTTCCCACACAAAGAGGTTAAAACCATATATCTCCACCAAACAAGCATTGCAAGAGATGCTAAAGGGACAGCTTTAAGAAGATAAAGAAAAAAGAGAGAGAGAGAGGAACAAAGGTACAAAGGGAAAATACAACGAATAAGTACCCGTCAATAATAACTTTAAATGGAAATGGATTAAATGCCCTAATAAAAAGATGTAGAGTAGCTGCATATAGAAAAAAATGTGACCTGCATATGTGCCATCTACAAGAGACCCAACTCAAAACAAAAGATACACACAGAATGAAAGTGAAGGGAAGCAAAAAATATACCAAGCAAATGGACATGGAAAAAAACTGTGGTAGCAATACTTTATCAGACAAAATGGATTTCCACACAAAAGCCAAAAAAGAGACAAAGAAGAAACTACATAATACTTAAGGGAGTCATCAATCAAGAAGACAAAACCCTTTATAAGTATGTAAAATGTATATACTCCCAACGTAGGACCACCAAACTATATAAGGAAAATCTTGGACTACTTCAAGAAAGACATTGACAGCAACACACTCATAGTAGGAGATTTAATCACACCATTGTTAGCAATGGATGTATTTTTCAAGCAAAGAATCAGTTAGAATATTGTACAACACTCTAGAACAAATGGATTTAAAAGAAATATACAGAACTTTTTACCTCAAAAAAGCAAAATATTTTTTTTCAAATGCACTTGGAATAATTTCAAAGATGGAAATCATGGTAGGTTAAAATAAGCCTCAACAAATTCAATAAAATTGAAATCATATCAAACATCTGTGATCACAATGGCTTGAAAGTAGAATCCAACCTCAAGGGAAAAAAACTCAAGAACATTCAAATACATGGAGACTGAATAACATGTTATTAAATAATAAATCTGGTAACAATGAGATCAAGGAAGAAATCAAATAATTTCTGGAAACTAAATAAAATGAACACTAAACAACTCAAAATCTATGGGACTCAGTGAAGGAAGTCCTGAGATGGAAGTTCATAGCAATATAGGTCTACCTAAAAGATATAGAAAAATCTCAAATAAATATCATTACCTTACATCTACAAGAGCTAGAGGAACAACAACAAAAAAGCCCAGAACAAGTAGAAGGAAGGAAATAACCAAGATCAGAGCAGAATTAGGTTAGTACACAATAGGTCTCTCAGACACTGAAATTTCATAAAGACAGCCATTTCTCAAAACAAAATACTTGACCACTGTGACAGAATTAATATAATGGATAGGAAGATTGTGGTGAGATAGGTGGGAATGGAGACCACTTCCCCCTGCACATGGGTGAAACACCGAGCTGATCTTCCAAGAAACACAGTGAATAGCCAGCAGTACTCCAGCATATAAGATAAATGGAGCCAAAAGGTTGTAGAGGACATTGAAAAATCAGACAAGTAGGTGGAAGCTGTGAACACCAGGATACCTGCTGGAAGAGGAAACCCACCAATGAAGGAACCACCAACAGATAAAAAGAGAAGAAGGTGAAGGAGGGAGTGGAAGCTACACTAACTGAACCCAGGACCTATCTGGAAATACAACTAAATGGTGGAAAAATTATTCAGAACAAACAACTGAACAAGATCAAGAGAGAATCCTAAAAATCTTGTACACATGGAAGAAGCAGCTTCAACACAGCCTGCCCACACCTGTACAACAGAATACAAGAGGTGGTGGACAAAGTGGCCTTCAGTTAACCAGCTGATGGGAAGGACCCACCAAAGAAACACCCAGTCACAATCAAAACCCAAAGACATACACAGAGCAAAAAAAAAAAAAAAAAAAAAAAAAAAAAAAAAAAAAAAAAAAAAAAAAAAAAAAAAAAAAAAAAAAAAAACAAACAAACAAACAAAAAAAACCCCCGACAGCCCAAGACAAGTGAGCTCGGGAGATCAAGGAGACTGCACCACTGAATCTCACAGGTCTTCTACCATAGAAGTTCACACCATATTTCCAGGAAGTCAGAACAGATAAATTTAAGAAACAGAGGCTAACAAAAAGGTCTCACAAATTATGGGAAGACAAAGAAATAATTCCCAAGTGAAAGGAAAGGAGGAAGCCTCAGAAAGAATGCTAAATGAAATAGAGGCAAGACAACTATCAGATATTGAGTTCAAAGCAACAGTAAAAAGGAAGCTCAATGAGCTCACAGAGAATTACCAAAAACTACAAGAAAACTACAATAAACTCACTGTAATTTATATCAACATGAAAAAGAAAATAGAAACTATCAACAAAGGTGAAGAGGAAATAAAGTATACAATTTCTGAACTGAAGAACACAGTAGAAGGAATCAAAAGTAGGCTCAATGAAACAGAGTATGGAATCAACAAGCTGGAGGACAAGGTAGAAAAAAATCCAGAATGACCAAGAAAAGAAAAAGAGGCTGAGAAAATATGAAGAGGGATTAATGTAATGCAGGACAACATAAAATGTAACAATATCCATATAATAGGGATACCAGAAGGAGAAGAAGAAGAGCAAGGGATAGAAAACCTATTTGAAAAAGTAATGATGGAAAACTTCCCTAATTTGATAAGAGAAAAAGTCACACAACTCCAGGAAACACAGAGAGTCCCAATCAAGAGGAACCCAAAGAGGCCCACTTCAAGACACAACATAATTAAAATTGCAAAATTCAAAGATAAAGAGAGAATCTTAAAGGCAGCAAAGGAAAAACAGGAAGTAACATACCAAGGAGCCCCAATAAGACTAGCAGCCGACTTCTCAATGGAAATGCTGCAAGTCAGAATGGAATGGCAAGAAACATTCCAAATAATGAATACTAGTGGCCTGCAAGCAAGACTACATTATCCAGCAAGGCTTCCTTAAATGGAAGGCCAAACAAAGAGCTTCACGGACAAAAGAAGCCTCAAAAATATATCTCCTGAAAACCAGCTCAGCAAGATATGTTAAAGGGTTTGCTTTCAACACAGGAAGAAATAGAGTGAAAGATAGAGGAACACAGGTACAAAAAAATGGCAATGAAGAAGTACCTATCAATAACCTTAAACATAAATGGATAAAATGCCCCAATCAAAAGACACAGAAGGGCAAATGGATGAGAAAACATGACCTGGGCAAACATGCAGTGGCTGTGAGCATCCACGCATAGCCCTGGGAGGAGTGAAAGCCCAAGCCCCTGTGACCAGAGGCACACCTGAGACCAGGGGAGCCCATGTGACCCCAGGCTGCCAAGAAACTGGAGGCACCCATGCGACCAGAGTAGGGGGCTTTGTGGAAGACCCAGAGCTCATACCCATGAACCTAGGGTGAGTGTGTGCAATTCAGGAAACCCACGGAATCCACACTCGTAAACTTGGGTGGGTGCATGCTCCCCATAGAAAACCTGGATCTCACATCCACAAACTTGGGAAATCACTCACTCTAGAGGAGGCTCAGAAATGACACCCAAGGCCCTGTGCAGAGAGGTACTGGGCTAGCTCTCGGGAGAGTGCACAGCTAACAGTGAGGAGAGTAGTCAAGAGCTGACTGAGTGCTGAACAGGGAGAAAAGCGATACCAGTGGCCCCTCAGCCCATTGCAGCCAGCAAGACCATAAAACCAGTTTGACCAGTTTGAAACCAACAAGAGTTTTTTTTTTTTTTTAAATTATATTATTATTATTATTTTTATTATTTTTATCCCTAAATTCATTTTACTTCTTTTCTTCTTTCTTGTTTTATTCTTTCCTCCTTTCTTTCCAATTTTAGCTCTTGTTCTTTCCTCTTCTTTTTTTCATTTTTATTTCACTTCTCTTTTTAAATACCCACAACTGAGACAAAAAAACCTGGAACTATGAAAAAAACCAGAGTTGGTCCCAAAGAGGGGGCATCCGAAAAGCTGAGAAAGTGGAAGCTGTGAACACCAGGAAACCCAAAGGAGACTGCCCCACATAATTTCATAGGTTTTCTACCACAGAAGTTTGCAACATAAACCCAGGGAGCCAGAACAGATAATTTAAGAAGCTGAGGCTAACAAGAAGAATCTCACAAATAATGGAAAGACAATGAAACAATGCCCAAATGAAAGGAAAGGAGGAAGCCTCAGAAAGAATGCTAAATGAAACAGAAGCAACTCAACTATCAGATATTGCAACTTACTGCAAACTATATCAACATGAAAGAGGAAATAGAAACTATCAACAAGAATGAAGAAGAAATGAAGAGTACAATTTCTGAACTGCAGAACACAGTAGAGGAATTGAAAGCAGAATTAATGAAGCAAAAGATCGGATCAGCGAGTTGAAGGACAAAGTAGAAAAAACACTGAGAAAGAGGAAGAAAAGGAAAAGAGGCTCAGAAAGAATGAAGAGGGATTAAGGGAAATGCAGGATAACATGAAACATTATAATATCTGTATAATAGGGATACCAGAGGGAGAAGAAGAGCAGCAGATAGAAAACTTATTTGAAAGAGTAATGATGGAAAACTTCCCTAATTTAACAAGACAAAAAGTCACACAAGTCCAGGAAACACAGAGAGTCCCAATCAAGAGGAACCCAAAGAGGCTCACTTCAAGACACATCAAAATTAAAATGCAAAATTCTAAGAGAAAGAGAGAATCTTAAAGGTGCCAAGGGAGAAACAGGAAGTAACATACAAGGGAGCTCCGATAAGGTTAGCAGCTGACTTCTCAATGGAAATGCTCCAAGCCAGAAGAGAATGGCAAGAAATATTCCAAGTAATGGGAACCAGAGGCCTGCAACTAAGGCTACTTTACCCAGCAAGGCTCTGAATCAATATAGAAGGTCAAATAAGAAACATCCCAGACAAAAGAAGTCTAAAAGAATATACAACCACCAAACCAGCTCTGCAAGAGATGCTGAAGGGAATGTTATATGGAAAGGAAGAAAAGGAGAGAGAAAAAAAGTAACACAGGTAGAAAAATGGCAATGAAGGACTACCTATCAATAATAACCTTAAAAGTAAATGCATTAAATGCTCCAATGAAAAGACATAGAATAGCTGAATGGATAAGAAAGCATGACCCACACATATGATGCCTACAAGAGACCCACCTCAGGACAAAAGACCTACACAGACTCAAAGTGAAGGGCTGGAAACAACTATTCCTAGAAAATGGACCAAAAAAAAAAAAAAGTGCCAGTGTAGCAATACTTATATCAGACAAAATAGACTTCAAAAAAAGGACCATAAAGAGAAACCCAGATGGTCACTTCATAACACTGAAGGGAAAAATCCACCAAGAAGACATAAACATTGTAAATATATATGCACTCAGCATAGGAGCACCTAAATACATCAATAAAATCTTTGAGGACTTCAAGAGAGATACTGGCAGCAACACAATTATAGTAGGGGATTTTAACACCCCACTGTCAAAAATGAACAGAACTGCCAAACAAAAAATCAACAAAGATATTGTGGCATTGAAGAATGCCCTAGAGGAAATGGACTTAACTGGTATATATAGAGCCCTTCATCTCAAAGAAGTTAAATACACATTCTTTTCAAATGTATGTGGAATATATTCAAAGATAGGCCACATGATAGGACACAAAACAAACCTCAACAAATTCAAGAAAATTGAAATCATACCAAGCATTTTTCTCCAACAACAAGAAACTGAAACTAGAAAACAACTGCAATGGGAAAAACCCCAAACACTCCAAATCATGAAGATTGAATAGCACGTTACTAAACAATGAATGGGTCAATGATGAAATTAAGGAAGAAATAAAAAAGTTTCTGGAAACAAATGAAAATGAACGCACAACAACCCAAAAGTTATGGGACAGAGCAAAGAAAATCCTGAGACTGAAGTTCATACCAAAACAGGCCTACCCAAAAAAGACAGAAACATTTCAAACAAACAGCCGAAGCCTGTGCCTACAAGAACTGGAGGAACAACAACAAAGACAGCCCAGAGCAAGTAGAAGGAAGGAAATAACCAAGATCAGAACAGAATTAAATGACACAGTTACTAAAAACATAATTCTAAGGATCAATGAATCAAGGAGGTGGTTCTTTGAAAAGATAAACAAAATTGACAAGTCTTTAAGAAGGCTCATCAAGAAAAAAAGATAGAGGACCCAAATACACACAATCAGAAATGAAAGAGGAGAGAATACAACTGACACCACAGAAATACAAAGGATTGTAAGAAATTACTATGAAGAACTGTATGCCAAGAAATTTGAAAACCTAGGTGAAGTGGACAGGTTTCTAGAAAAATATTATCTCCCAAAATTCAATAAAGAAGAAGCAGAAAGCCTGAACCGACTAATAACAGCAGATGAAATAGAAGTAGTAATCAAAAAACTCCCAACACACAAAAGCCCGGGACCAGATGGTTTCACAGGAGAATTTTACAAAGCATTTAAGGAAGAGCTAACCCCTGTCCTTCACACAATTTTTGAAAAAATCCAAAATGATTGAAGACTACCAAACTCTTTTTATGAAGCCAGCATCATTCTAATCCCCAAACCAAATAAAAATATAACAAGGAAAGAAAACTTCAGGCTCATATCACTGATGAACATAGATGCTAAAATCCTCAACAAAATATTGGCAAACCACATCCAACAATACATTAAAAAGATCATATATCATGACCAAGTGGGATTCATCCCAGGGATGCAAGGATGGTTCAACATACTCAAATCACTAAATGTAATACATCACATAAACAAAAGCAAAGACAAAAATCACATGATCATATCAATAGATGCAGAAAAAGCATTTGATAAGGTACAGCACCCGTTTATGATAAAAACACTCAGCAAAGTGGAAATTGAGGGAGCATTGCTCAAAATAATAAAGGCCATATATGAGAGACCTACAGCCAACATCATACTCAATGGGCAAAAACTAAAATCCTTTCCACTAAGATCAGGAACAAGACAAGGTTGTCCATTTTCACCACTTCTATACAATATAGTATTGGAAGTATTGACCACAGCGAACAGACAAGAAAAAGAAATAAAAGGCATGCAAATTGGAAAGGAGGAAACAAAACTATCATTATTTGCAGATGACATGATAGTGTACATAGAAAATCATAGACTCGGCCAAAAAGCTGCTCAACCTAGTAAATGAATTTGGCTAAACAGCAGGATACAAAGTCAATATCCAAAAAATCAAAGGCATTTCTGTATACCAACAATGAAACAGCAGAAGCAGAAATCAAGAAAAAAATCCCATTCGATATAGCAAAAAGAAAAATAAAATACCTAGGAATAAACCTAACCAAAGAGGTAAAGGATCTGTACACAGAAAAACAAAACAAAACAAAACACAAAATTGAAGAAAGAAATCAAGGAAGACACAAAAAAATGGAAACATATACTGTGTTCATGCATCGGAAGAATTAACATCATCAAAATGTCCATACTACCCAAAGCAATTTACAGATTCAATGCAATACCTATTAAATTACCAATTGCATATTTCACAGACATAGAACAAACACTTCAAAAAATTATATGGATCCGTAAACGTCCTTGAATAGCTGCAGCAATTTTGAGAATGAAGAGCCAAGTAGGAGGGATTACAATACCTGATACCAAACTGTATTACAAGGTCACAGTAATCAAAACAGCCTGGTACTGGCACAAAAACAGACACATGGACCAATGGAATAGAATAGAGATCCCAGAAGTAAACCCATTTCTCTATGGTCAACTAATATTTGACAAAGGAGGCAGCAACATAAAATGGAGTAAAAGTAGCCTCTTCAACAAGTGATGTTGGGAGAACTGGAAAGCTACATGCAAAAAAATGAAACTTGAACACGAACTTACACCATACACAAAAGTAAATTCAAGGTGGATAAAAGATTTAAATATAAGCCATGACACCATTAAAGTCCTAGAGGAGAATGTAGGCAGGAAAATCTCAGACATTTCACGCAGCAATATTTTTACTGATATGTCCCCTAAAGCAAGGGACATAAAGGAAAGAAGAAACAAATGGGATCTCATCAAAATAAAAAGCTTCTGCATAGCTAAAGAAAACAGTATTAAAATAAAAAGAGAACCAACTGTATGGGAAAACATATTTGCCAATGATACCTCAGACAAGGGTTTCATCTCCAAGATATATAAAGAACTTACACAACTCCACTCTAAGAAGACAAACAACCCAATTAATAAATGGGCAAAAGACTTGAACAGACACTTCTCCAAGGAGGACATATGGAAGATCCAGAAACACATGAAAAGATGCTTGATATCGGTAGCTATCAGAGAGATGCAAATTAAAACCACAATGAGATACCACCTCACACCAGTCAGAATGGCCATCATAAACAAAGCAACAAACAAGTGTTGGAGAGGTTGTGGAGAAAAGGGACCCTAGTGCACTGTTGGTGGGACTGCCGACTCATACAACCACTATGGAAAGCAGTATGGAATTTTCTAAGAAAACTAAAAATGGACCTACCTTTTGACCCAGCAATTCCACTGCTAGTATTATATCCTAGGAACCTTGAAACACCAATCCAAAAAAACCTATGCGCCCCAATGTTCATAGCAGTACAATGTACAATAGCCAAATGCTGGAAGCAACCTAGGTGCCCATCAGTAAATGAATGGATCAAGAAACTATGGTACATTTACACAATGGAATTCTATACAGCAGAAAGAAAGAAGGAGCCCCTACCCTTTGCAACAGCATAGATGGAACTGGAGAGCATTATGCTAAGCGAAATAAGCCAGGAGGTGAAAGACAAATACCATATGATCTCACCTTTAACAGGATCCTAATTAACAGAACAAACAAACAAGCATAATATAACCAAAGACACTGAAATTGAGAACAAGAGAGGAGAGGGAAAGGAATATCCAGGGAAAAAGGGAAGGTTTAGAGCAACAGGTATGAAAGACACATGGCCAAAAGCTGGGGGGGGGGTGGAAATGGCAGGGAGCTGGGGAGTGCTGGGGTGGTGAGATGGGATGGGAGTAGAAGACAGAAAACTGTACAAGAACAACAATTAAAATAAAATTAAAAAAATTACTGTGAAGAACTGTATGCCAAGAAATTTGAAAACCTAGGTGAAATGGACAGGTTTCTAGAAAAATATAATGTTCCACAAATGAATGAAGAAGAAGCAGAATGCCTGAACAGACCAATAACAGTAGATGAAATTGAAGCAGTAATCAAGAAACTCCCAGAACCCAAATCCTTGGACTGGACAAATTCATAGGGGAATTCTCCAAAGCATTTAAGGAAGACCAACTCCTATCCTTCACAGACCATTCCAAGAAATTCAAAGTGATGGAAGACTCCCAAAGTCTGTTTATGAAGCCAGAATCATGCTAATCCCAACACCAGATAAAGAGAAAAGAGAGAAAGAATACTTCAGGCCAATATTTCTGATGAACATAGATGCTAAAATCTTCAACACAATATTGGCTAACTGCATCCAACAATACATTAAAAAGATAATACACCACGACCAAGTAGGATTCATCCCAGGGATGCAAGGATGGTTCAATATTCACATATTAATAAATGTAATACATCACAAACAAAAGCAAAGACAAAAATCACATGATCATATCAATAATGTGGAAAAATGATTTGATAAGGCACAACACCCATTTATGATCAAAACATTCAACAAAGTGGGAATGGACAGGGCATTCCTCAACATAATAAAGGACAAACATGAGAGACCTACAGCCACCATCATACTCAATGGGGAAAAACTAAAACCTTTTCCACAAAGATCAGGAACAAGACAAGGTTGTCCAATTTCACCACTTCCATTAAATATAGTCTTGGAAGTCATATCCACACTGATTAGACAAGAAAAGGAATTAAAAGGCATCCAAATTGGAAAGGAGGAAACAAAACTGTCAATGTTTGCAGATGACATGATAGTGTACATAGAAAATCCTATAGACTCGGCCAAAAAACTCCTTGACCTAATAAATGAATTTGGCTAACCAGCAGGTTACAAAGTCAATACTGAGAAACCAAAGGCAATTTTGTATACCAACAATGAAACAGCAGAAGAAGAAATCAAGAAAAAAAATCCCATTAGATATAGCAAAAAGGAAAACCAAATACATAGCTACCTAAGGAAGGAGATAAAAGACCTGTATGTAGAAAACTGCAAAACACTAAAAAAGTAATCTAGCAAGACACAAACAAATAGAAACATATACCGTCTTCATGGATTGGAAGAATTAACATGAACAAAATGTCCATAGTACCCAAAGCAATTTACAGATTCAATGCAATACCTATTAAAGTCCCAATGCATATTTCACAGACATAGAACAAACACTTCAAAAATTTATATGGAACCATAAATGAGACCAAATGGCTGCTGCAATTTTGAGAAAGAAGAGCAAAGTAGGAAGGATGACAATACCTGATACCAAACTATATTACTAGGCCACTGTAATGAAAACAGCCCGGTACGGGCATAAGAGCAGACACATGGGCCAGTGGAACAGAACAGAGAGCCCAGAAATAAACCCAAGTCTCTACAGTCAATTAATTTTCCACAAAGGGTGCAGCAACATAAAATGGAGTAAAAATAGGCTCTTCAACAAATGGTGTTGGGAGAACTGGACAGCTACATGCAAAAAATGAAATTTAGCACCAACTTAGACCATACACAAAATTAAATTCAAGGTGGATACAAGATTTAAATATAAGCTGTGACACCAATAAAGTCCTAGAGGAGAACATATTCAGGAAAATCTCAGATATTTCACACAGCAACATTTTTACTGATATGTCCCCTAAAGCAAGGGATATAAAGGAGAGAAAAACAAATGGGATCTCATAAAAAAAAAAAAAAAAAAAAACCTTCTGCACGGCTAAAGAAAACAGTATTAAAATAAAAAGAGAACCAACTGTATGGGAAAACGTATTTGCTAATGATACCTCAGAAAAGGTTTTAATCTCCAAACTATGTGAAGAACTTACATCACTTCACTCTTAGAAGACATGCAATCCAATTAAAAAATGGGCAAAGGACTTGAACAGACACTTTTCTAAGGAGGACATGT
Source organism: Anoura caudifer (assembly GCA_004027475.1). NCBI lineage: Eukaryota > Metazoa > Chordata > Mammalia > Chiroptera > Phyllostomidae > Anoura > Anoura caudifer. Next base: position 69,899 of record PVKU01007885.1, read on the forward strand.
AGAGGATCCAGAGATGCATGGAAAGATTGTCAGTATTACTAGCTATCAGAGATATGCAAATTAAAACCACAATAGATACCACTTCACACAGGTGAGAATGGCCATCATAAACAAAGCAACAAACAACAAGTGTTGGAGAGGTTTTGGAGAAAATTCCTAGTGCACTGTTGGTGGGATTACAAATGGGTACAAACACTATGGAAAACAGCATGGAATTTTCTAAGAAAACTAAAAATGGATCTGCATTTTCACCCTGCTATTCCACTGCTAGGATTATATCCTAGGAACTCTGAAACACCAATTCAAAAGAACCTATGCACCCCAATGTTCATAGCAGCACAATTTACAATAGCCAAGTGTTGCAGGCAACCTACGTGTGCCCATCAGTAAGTGAATGGAGAAAAAAATGTGTAGTACATTTACACAATGGAATTCCATGCAGCAGAAAGAAAGAAGGAGCTCCTACCCTTTGCAACAGCATGGATGGAACTGTAAAGCATTATGCTAAGTGAAATAAGCCAAGTGGTGAAAGACAAATACCATATAATCTCACCTTTAACAGGAATCTAACCAACAAAACAAGCAAACGAGTAAAATATAACCAAAGGCACTGAAATAGAGAACAGATTTACAGTCACCAGTGGGGAGAGAGGAGGGAATTTCAGGGGAAAAGGAGAAGGGTTTACAGGAACAAGTATAAAGGACACTAGGGGGGTGGAAATGGGAGGGAAGTGCAGAGGGCTGGGGGTGGTCTGGGATGGGAGTAAAAGACAGAAAACTGTACAAGAACAACAACTAAAAAATTAAAAAAAACAAAAAGGTTACTGTATTCAATACAGTCTGTTACTGGCATAAAAACCTACCCACAGACCCAGGGAATAGAAGAGCGTGTCCTGAAATAAACCCAAGTCTTTACGGTAAATTAATATTCAACAAAGCTGGTAGAATCATAAAATGGAGTAAAAATAGCATCTTTAATAAATGATTTTGGGATATCTGTGTAGGTACTTGCAAAAAGTGAAACTGGACTACCAACTTATACCATACACAAGAATAAACTCTAGATGGAAAAAAGACTTAAATATAAGTCTTGATACCATGAATATCCTAGAAGAAAACTTGGGTAGTAAAATTTCCAATATCGCATGCAGCAATATTTTCACTGAGATATTTCCTAGGGCAAGAGGAATAATGGATTAAATAAACAAATTGGTCTACATCAAATGAAAAAATAAACTTCTGCACAGCCAAAGAAAACATTAACAAAGTGAAAAGGGATGCAACTATATGGGAAAACATATTTGCCAATTATACCTTGGACAAAAGTTTGAGCTCCAAAATATATAAAGAACTCATATGAGTCAACACCAGGAAGACAAACAATCCAATTAAAAAATAAACAAAGACCTGAATGGATACTTCTTCAAAAGGGATATACAGAGGGTCCAGAGATATTTGAAAGGATGCTCAGCATCACTAACCATCAGAGAGATGGAAATTAAAACCACAATGAGATACCACTTCACACCAGTCAGAATGGCCATCATAAAGAAAGCAACAAACAAAAAGTGTCGGTGGGGTTGTGGACAAAAGGGAATCCTAGTGCACTGTTGGTGGGATTGCAGACTGGTACAACCACTCTAGAAAAGACTATGGAATTTTCTAAGAAAACTAAAAATGGATCTGCATTTTGAACCAGCAATTCCACTGGTAGGATTATATCCTAAGAACCCTGAAACACCATTCAAAAGAACCTATGCACCCCAACATTCATAGCAGCACAACTTACAATAGCCAAGTGTTGGAAGCAACCTAGGTGCCCATCGGTAAATGAACGGATCAAAAAACTGTGGTACATTTACACAATGGAATTCTATGCAGCAGAAAGAAAGAAGAAGCTCCTACCTTTTGTGACAGCATGGATGGAACTGGAGAGCATTATGCTAAGCAAAATAAATGAGGCAGTGAAAGACAAATACCATATGATCTCATCTTTAACAGGAACCTAAAGAACAAAACAAGCAAACAAGTAAAATATAACCAAAGACACTGAAATGGAGAACAGGCTTACAGTCACCAGAGAGGAGAGGGGAGGGAATTTCAGGGGAAAAGGGTGAAGAATTTTCAGGAACAAGTATAAAGGACATATGGACAATAACAAGAGGGGGTGGAAACAGGAGAGAAGTGAGGAGGACTGGGGGTGGGCTGGGATAGGGTTAAAAAGTAGAAAACTGTACTTGAACAACAATTAAAAATTTTTAAGTGACAGGCAAGGACCTGAACAGACTCTTCTTCAAAAAGGATATACAGAGGGCCCAGAGACATGTGAAAAGATGCTCATCATCACTAACCATCAGAGAGATGCAAATTAAAACCACAATGAGATACCACTTCCCACTGGTCAGAATGGCCTTCATTAACAAATGGACAAACAACAAGTGCTGGCAAGGATGTGGAGAAAATGGTACCCTAGTATACTGTTGGTGGGAATGCAGATTCGTGCAACCACTGTGGAAAACAGTATAGAGTTTCCTCAAAAAAACTAAAAATAGAATTGCCTTTTGACCCAGTGATTCCATTGCTGGGACTATACCCTAAGAATTTTGAAGCATCAATTCAAAAGAACCTACACACTTCTGTGTTCATAGAAGCATTATTTACAATAGCCAAGTGCTGGAAATAGACTAAGTGCCCCTAGTAAACGAGTGGATCAAAAACTGTGGTATATGTACACAATGGAATACTATGCAGAAGAAATACAGAACTCCTACTTTTTGTGACAGTATGGATGGAACTGGAGAGTATTATGCTAAGTGAAATATGCTAGGTAGTGAAAGACAAATACCATATAATCTTACCTGTAAGAGGAAAATAATTAACAAAACAAACAAATGAGCAAAATAGAACCAGAGGCATGGAAACAAGAAATAGACTGACAATAACCAGAGTGGTGTGGGGAGGGGGAAGGGGGCTAATTGTGGAAAAAAGTGGAAGGGACTATTCAAGGAACATGTATGAATGACCCATGGACAATAAGGTGGAAATTGACTGTGGGAGTGGGGTGTGGGCAGTTCAGAGGAGAGGAAAGGTGGGAAATTGGGACAACTGTAATAGAACAATAAAATATTTAATAAAAAAATACAAAATGAACAGATACATAGATCAGTGGAACAGAATAGAAAGCCCAGAAATAAATGCATGTCTCTATGGTCAATTAATATTTGACAAAGATGGCACAAGAATACAGTGAAGTAAAAATAGCCTACACTGCTGGGAATATACCCTAAAATCTAGAAGTCAAAAGAACTTATGCACCCCTATGTCCATAACAGCACTGTGTACAATAGCCAAGTGTTGGAAACAGCCTAAAGCCCATCAGCAGATGAACAGATTATAAAACTGTGATACATTTACACAGTGGAATTCTATGTAGCAAAAAGAAAGAAGAAGGAACTTCTATGCTTTGGGAGAGCATGTATAGAACTGGAGACTATTATGCTAAGTGAAATAATCCATTTGGTGAAGGAGAAATACTATGTGATCTCACTTATAAGAAGAATGTAGTGAACAAAATAATGAGCAAAATAGATCTAGAGTCACAGAAACAGGGAACACTCTGTCAGCTGCCGGGGAAAGGGGTGGGGTAATGGGGGAAAGAAGGTAAAGCGTTTTGTCAAAGAACATGTATGAATGACCCATGGACATGGACAATGCTGTTGGGATGGACTGGGAGTGGGGGGGCAGGGGGCTGGACTGAGGAGGGCAATGGGGAAAAGCTGGGACAACTGTAATAGAATAAACAAATAAAAATTTACAAAGAAAATAATGAATTAGCTATTAAAAAATAAAAAATGGATCTGCCTTTTGACCCAACAATCTCATTTCTAGGACTATATCCAAAGGAACCCAAAACACTTATTCAAAAGAACATAAGCACCCCTATGTTCATTGCAGTGTTATTTACATTCACTAATATATGGAAGCAGCCCAAGTGTCCATCAGTAGATGAGTAGATAAAACAACTGTGGAACATTTATACAATGGAATACTACCTGGCCATAAAAAAGAAAAAAATTACCCTTTGCGACAGTATGGATGATCTGGAGAACATTATGCTAAGTGAAATAAGCCAATCAGAGAAAGATAAATACTGTATGATTTCACTTATATGTGGAATTTAATGAAGAAACTGAATTAATAAGCACAACAACAACAGACACAGTTAGTGAGCAGGGTGAAAGTTAAGAGGGGGAGATTAGGAAGTGGAGGGATTGAGCAAAAAGGAAAAAGGACTCATGGACATGGACAACACTGTGTTGATTGCTGGGGGGAGGAGGGTATTAAGGGACTAAATGGTAATGGAAAAGATACAATAAAAATATATATTTAGTCCTGGCTGGTGTTGCTCAGTGGATTGAGTGATGGCCTGTGAATCAGAGGTTCACTAGTTTGATTCCTAGTCTAGGGCACATGCCTGGGTTGTGAGAGAGGCAACCACACACTGATGTTTTTTTCCCTCTCTCCCCCTGCTCCTCTCTCTAAAATAAATTAATATAATCTTTTAAAAAATAAATAATTAAAAAAATGCAATACCTGACTATTTAGTTAGGGATACTAAACTCTTTCCCCTTAGACTATCAAGTAAAAAATGACAACAGCCAACACAATAGCCATCTGGTGTGAACGAATCAAAATTATACATATCTTTTTGTCAGACTGGCAAAAAATATATTTTTTGGTGTGCTATAGAATTTTAGTAATTAGTTTATGCGTGCCATGAGATGAAAAAGTTTGAAAATTGCTCTAGTAACCACCCAATAGTACTTAAGTTTTCGGAAAAAAGACCTATTACAGCAAGGAGGTTCTCTATATAACATGATGGATAAAACACAGGTTAATGGTAGAAAGTCCTGGCTTTAAATTTGAGCCCTGTCACTTACTAGTTGTGAATCTTAGGGCACTCTACATAATCTCCTTGTATATCCATTAATGTGAATTGATAAAACTTTTCTCTGTAAGGTTATTGAGAAAATTAATCAATACATATATACTCATACAAAACATTTAATACAATAGTCTGCACTAAATATAATTTGCTGTTAGTAGGTAGTCAGCCCCTTTCTCAAGAACCTCTTTGGAGAGGATGCCCCAGGCTTGGCTTCTAGGTGGAAGGAAGAGACACACTTAACAAAGGCCTGCAACAGAAGGTATCCAAAGCCACTGTGTGTGCACTTTGTGTTTCTTCTCTCAGAGGCTAATTTCCTTTATGTTCCTATCATTTCCTCTCATTCTTACCAGTTCAAAGCCTTTTATGGCTACTGGTGTTTGGTCTTTTTGGGGTCAGTTTCCAGGCATTTCCTGTTACCTTTAGTCTCTGTCAGTTTCCTTCTTTATAGACAGTCTGTTTTCTTGTGCTCACCAGAGTCCAGTGAGGCAGCTTAATACAACTGCATGGCCACTGAGAGGCAGCAGAGTGTGGTAGAAACAGCCCTGGCCTGGGTATAAGGACAGCTGGGTTTTAATTTTCGTCAGCTTGGGCACATCACTTTCCCCCCTTGAGCCTTGGATTTCAGGTTTTTACAGAGACTACATTGGACTATGAGAGGTTTCCAACCCCGCAGCCTGCAGGCCACATGTAGCCCAGGATGGCTATGAATGAGGCTCAACACAAAATCATAAATTTACTTAAAACCTTTTCTTTGCTCACCAGTTTTTGTTATTGTTTGTGTATTTAATGCATGGCCCTAGACAACTCTTCTTCCAATGTGGCCCAGAAATGCCAAAATGTTGGACATCCCTGGGGCAGTGAGCAACCTGAGGTCCCAGATACCTACCTAGCTCCCTGTTGTGGCCTGCCTACCTTTAGTGTGAGGTCTTTTATCTAATTTTATATTTATGTATTTTGTTCTTGAAAGCCAGAAGTATGGTAAAATAAATTAATCTATTTAAGGCAGCCCTCATAGAGGAGACAAGACTTTTAGTATTACTCACCTATGTAGTTGAGGATCAGGGATCTGCCAAGGGGATTGCCAAAGCAAGTCATTCTTCGGCAGCATCAGTCAGAATGCCCTGGGCAGCCAGTCTCTGTAGAAAACTCATGCCTCAGGTTTTGCTTAAGGTTTTTCAGTTGCCTTCCTAGCACATACAGAGAAGAGTTGCTCTCCAGAAGAGAAGCTGGGCTAAGTTAAAGGAGGCGGGATGGAATCCATAGGTCAGGGAGCAACTTAATTCAACTGCATATCTCTTGTGCCTGGTACATTGTTGGCACTCTCTAAATGTTTCATTGAGTAGAATGAAAAAATTATAGGGCATCTGTGCTGCCACTTTACTGTGTGGCCATAGCCATGTCAGCTTAGTTTTTTGTTTTTATTTTTTTATTGAAAATACACTTGACATATAGCATTGTATAAATTTAAGGTATATAACATGTTAATTTGATATATTTATATGTATAGCTAATATGATTGCATTGTGGCAATAATTAGCACATCACATTGTCATAATCATTTTTTAGTAGTTTCAGATAATTAAGTTCTATTCTCTCAGCAAATTTGATGATTATAATATAATATTGTTGTTTATATCCACTATACTGTGCATTAGATCTGTAGAGCTTATTTACTACTTATTAAAATGCAGTACATTTAAATAATATCTGTCCTACCTTCAACACCCCTCAAGGCCCTGGTAACCAATATTTTCCTCTCTGGTTTTTATGAATTTGGCTTTTTTAGATTCCACATATAGATTTTAGTTTTCTAACCCATTTCCCCATAAGTAAGGTGTGGGTGATTTTCTCTACCTTCAGGGATTGTTTTGGCTAAGAAATGACTAAGTATACATAAATGTGCTTTATGTAAACAATGTCCTACATGTGTAAGGGGTAAAAGATAAAAGAGCTAGTATATCATAAAAGTTTCTCCTCCCTATCATTTTATTGCCTAAAATACAGAACCACTTTTTCCATTGACCATCTTCTATTAAAAATATTGAAGAACTCAAAATAATGAGATTATGTACATCCATGGGGTGCTAAGATCTTTTCATTTTGAATAAAATTTATATGATCCTAATAAACATTCCTGTCTTTCCTAAAATCTGCATGAGAAAAGGGTGCTTACCCCTGTAGTAGTTACTGTTGCTTCCTAAGGTGACTTCCAGCCTGGTGACTTCAGGGGGGACAAGGCTCTAAAAAAGCATCAAGGACCCTGGCTAGTGTGGTTGAATGGATTGAGTGCCAGCATGTGAACCAAAGGGTCACCAGTTCCATTCCCAGTCAGGGCACAAGTGGGCCAGGTCCCTGGCAGTGTGGGGCTGGGGATGAGAGACTGCCACACATTGTTTCTCTCTCTCTCTTTCTCTCCCTCCTTTCCCATATCTCTAAATATGAATAAATAAAATTGGTATGAAAAGTATCAAGGGCAGGTTCTCTGCTTTATGCAGCCTTATTTCCTTACTCAGAGCCTTGCAAAGGTTCTAGGAGATTCACTGAGTGAGAATGCAGAATTGAGAAATGGTTGTCTGTATACATCGGACCACCACACGATGGCAGTAAAGTCAGGTGAATTCATTCTGGTCTGTGCTTTCTCAGTCCCACCTCCAATTTTCAGATCAAAGAATATGATTCACAATTTCTTTGTTTCCATTTTCCCCACTCAATTTCCTTCCATAAATCTCAGCATTAGCTGTCTTTATCCCTCTCATCTTTAGCGAGCATTTATCTTGCCTTATCTACACTTGAATGATACCCTATCCTCAGCTTTTGTTTAAAAACAGAGATCATTTTTAAATGGGGTTGTTAATACTGTAGCATCCATTTCACAGGGCTCTCATGATGAAATGTTTAGCACAGGACCTGAACTCAATAAATGTTAAGAATAACTGCTGCTGTTGTTGTTGTTATTATAGCATAGACTGAATCAGAAAGTGTTTTAATAAAATAAAATGGGTTTCAAAGGCAAGAACCAAAAGGACAACCAGGGACAACTCTTTCATATCCTGGGAGTAATTCTCAGACAAAATTAGACTTACAGGTGTAAAAATATCGGTCTGTGTGCTGTGTCATATAACTTTTTCAAACTATCTTCACCAAGTCCCACCAAGGTGAACTGAGAGAATTTACATACAAATATATATTTTTTCCAGAAAAGTCCCAGCATTGCATCAATCACAATAACTATTGATTTCCATCTATGTTTCATCTAAAAGCTAGACCAGTTGGTCTGGTTCAGAAGATTGCCCACTGAACTGTGTATCAGAATCATCTGGGTCCTTTTGCTAGAAATAATAACTCTGTAGATGTGGAGCAGGGCTTAGGAATCTGTATTATAAAGCTCTCCCCAGACATTTTTGGGAACTAGTAGGCTGGCTAAAAAGTGTTTAGCTGAGAGTAAAAGGAGCTGAGAAGTATTTATCATTCTTGGTGCTGCACAAAGAGCTTTATAGTTGTCATGTCATTTGACCTTCACAGCTGCTCTAGGAGGTAGGTGAGGTCACTTCAATTTTACCCATTGGGAAGATGAAACTAAGAAATGTTAAGTGACTTACCCAGACATTCACCTTATAAATGATGGGGCATGGTTTCAAAAACAGTTTCCTATAACCCTCGTCCCTGCACCACATGGCTTTCTGAGAACACAAGGGCCTGCCCTGGTCTCTGCCTTCTGACTAAATGGGAACCTTGGTCAAACATGTCATCTGGCTTATTGAGTGTTTTCTCTATAACAATACTCCTGCCCCAATTTGGGACTTGATGAATGAATGAAACAAAAGAAGATTAAATGAAACAATGGATGAAAAGTGTGCCCTGTAAATTGTAAAGTGCTATACATATGGGTGGTATTATTTGTGGCATTGGTTATTACCCAGGGGCCTTGAGTCCCAGGAAAGTCCCTGTGGTCTATATTTCTTGGCCAGTGGTGCATGGCCAGCTTGCAGCTGATGCTCCAAGCTGGTGTTGCTGATATAGGGCTAAGTCAATGGCTGGAATGAGGGTGCATTTGCTCCTGGGTCCTAGAGTAGGTGAACTTGCCTTACTCTGGACTTCTTATATTTTTAACTATTTGAAAATTATGTTAAAAACAGGTAACAGTCACTCAATAAGGATATTCTGGACACTTACTGTATATAAGATGCTGAATGAGACACTGTGTATAATTCAGAGAATTCAAGAATATAGTCTTCAATGAGCTTGTAGTTTATTTGAGATGATTATATACACACACACACAGATATATAACAAATATAACCATAATAATGTCAATCTCAATCTCTAATAATGTCAGTCATCACAAGGAATAAAAACTGCTAGCTAAGGCACACAATGACAACTATAGAATCTATCTTCTTTTCCTTCTTCAATTTTCATCTGGATTACAGAAAACAGCCCTGACTCTCTCCCTATTCTTGAAGATATTGCACACTACTCCTTTAATCTGTCTTGCATTTTGTGGCCAAAGTGATATTTCAAAAATGCAAAACTGAGGGAGAAGGAAGATGGCGGTGCGGTAGGAAGGAGCAGATTCCATTTCCCCCTGAACACGGGAGAGGAACCTGGCCCATCTGCAGAGAAATGGAGTGGTCAACCAGTGGAAACACAGCATATGTGAAAGTAGGAGATCAAAGGTTGTAGTGGACATTGAAAAATCAGACAATAAGGAGACTACTTCAGAACAATAAGAGCCCAGAGATCAGCGTGGAGACCAGGACTGCTGGGGCCCTGGGCCTGGCACTTGCCAGGCTTGCTACAGGGCTCTATGGAGGGAGCTGGTCTACGCATGGCAGCAGATGGCTGCGCTATCAGAGACCCGTGGCCAAATGCACCTGCTCGAGGAGGGGACAACAGCGCAACTGGAGACCTGTAGCCTATGCAGAGAACCTGGGGAATGTGAGTGATCCATGAAAGAATCAGAGCCCATGCATGTGAACCTAGAGAGTGCTCACAATCCATGGGAAACCCAGAGATCACTCCCATGAAATTAGGGTGAGTGCATGGCATAGGAGACCCAAGCTCACACCCATAAACTCAGGAAAGTGTGCGCTCCCCAGGAGGCTCAGAACATATGCTGGAGGCCCTGTGCGAAGAGGCTCCGGGCTAGCCCTGGGAGGACTAGAACAAAGATAACTGAGTGCTGAACAGGGAGAAAAGTGATTCCGTCACCCCTCTGCCTCTGCAGCAAGCAAGATGAAAAAAAAAATGGCTTGGCAAGTGTGAAGACAGCAAGACTTTGTTTGTTTGTTTCTTTGTTTGTTTAAATATTTTTTATTATTTTTTCATTATTTTTATCTTTTTTACCCCTCAACTCCTTTTGCTTTTCTTTCTTTCTTTCTTTCTTTCTTTCTTTCTTTCTTTCTTTCTTTCTTCCAATTTTGTCTCTTCTTCCTTCCTCTTTTTTCTTCCTCCTTTCTCTTTTTAAATACCCACGAGTGAGACAAAAAAAAAAAAAAAAAAAAACTGGAACAGTGAAAAAACCAGAGTTTATCCCAAACAGGGGGCATTCAGGCAGCTGAGACAGGGGAAGCTGTGATCACCAGGATACCTGAAGGAGACTGCACCACTGAATCTCACAGGTATTGTAGCACAGAAGTTCACACCATAAACCCAGGGAATCAGAACAGATCAATTTAAGAAGCTGAGGCTAACAAGAAGAGTCTCAAAAACAATGGGAAGACAAAGAAACAAACCCCAAATGAAAGGAAAGGAGGAGGCACTAGAAAGAATGCTAAATGAAATGGAGGCAAATCAACTATAAGATTTTGAGTTCAAAACAATGAATGTCAGGAAGCTCCATGAGCTCTCAATGAGCTACCAGAAACTACAGGGAAGCTACAATGAACTCACTGCAAACTATATCAAAATCAAAAAGGAAATAGAAACTATCAACAAGGGCCAAGAGGAAATAAAGAATACAATTTCTGAACTGAAGAACACAGTGGAAGGAATGAAAAGCAGAATCAATGAAGCAGAAGATTGGATCAGCGAGTTGGAGGACAGAGTAGAGAAAAAAAAAAAAAAAACC